>OX439047.1:172500-281605 GCA_949317995.1 Acholoe squamosa | reverse complement strand
CCTAAGAGAATGGTCAAGTATGTATGTTTCATCGTTTTATCAAGGAGACTCAACACTTTCGACACAATTATGTGGAATAAACCCCATCCTTTCACAGAGAAACTCGCCGCCAACGGATTCTTTTACATCTGAGGTAAGGACCTTGTTCAATGCTACCAATGTGGAGTCGCTATACACACATGGTTAGAAAGTGACGACATCGCCGTGGAGCATTTCAGACATTCTCCTACCTGCCTGTTGGCCTCGGAAGGTATGATTCTAAGTCCACTGAGCAAAATTTTGCTGATGGAAATGTTGAAGAAATTGAACTTTCTGGACTACGAGTTGCAGCTTTTCAGAATGAAATGTGGAGGAGTTTTTCCTTTTGAACAAGCATCTTCTGTGTTTTCTAACGCTGTAACGTCGGAGGACACAGTAGATAAATGAGAAACAACATATGTACACCAGACATGACCTTAGATTCACCACGGACAACATATATGACAAAGACCACCCACAATAAATTACGATTCATATATAGATAAGACACCAAAATAGTTTGTATGTGGAAAAAATTAAATGAAATCATGACAAATAAAAAGTGAAATGTGTACTACTCCATATCTGGGTTCTGTATTTCTATTTAATATTTAACTACCTTATGTAAATTTAAAAAAAAAGGGGCCCCACCCACCCAAGGCCCCCCCAACCCAATGGTTCCCCCAAAGGCCCCCCCCACCCCAAGGGCCCCCCTCCCCTCCCCTCCCCAAATATTTCCTTCTTTTTTTTTTTCTTGGCAAGCTTTCAGCTTGCCTTTTTTATTAATACAAAAAATATCTCACTATAGTCACACCCTCATCTACATAATAAACCACACCTCTTTATGCTAATAAGGTCACGTAACTACTTTCTTGGTGCATACAGCTGACTGACGGTATGCATGTGGACAGCCAACCAATCAGAGGTCTCCATTTTTATTTTGGCAAGAAATTTAAAAAAAATAGTCACGTCACCAAATTTTTAAATTTCCCACCAAAATGACGACCTCTGATTGGTCCATTCAAATTAGGGTCACATGATCTTATTTGCATAATTGAGGTCAAGTGACCTAAACAGCCAGCCAATCAGAGGGTGCCATTTTGGCGGCACACCACATTTTGAATTTCCCCTCTAAAAGGGAGGGTTCTGATTGGTCCATTTTGGCGCCACACCACAGGGTCTAGGTCACGTGACCCCACATTTGAATTTCCCGCCAAAAGGGAGGCCTCTGATTAGCTGCATCCCCAGTGAGTAATATCCTTAGATTAGATATAGTCCCGTTTCGATACATACTATACTACTGATGTCTGACCAAAGAGAATAAAGTATATCTGGTCTGCCCTTCCCATACCTTTCTAACATTTCGTTTGACATAATGTATTCTTCAAAACTAGGTTCTGGCAGCCCATTGTCCTCCTCTCCTGAATCCCCAAAATGTCCCACAAATCTCCTTGCACTGCCATGGTTCTGACACAAACAATGGCCCTAAAGTGTGCCCTACAATATTATGACCATTCTTTTTATACTATCCTGCCTCCTTAACATGCTTTAGACCCCTCCCCCTTGTCTTACTTTTTTGATCATATGCTGATTATACAATTATAATATTTTTCTCATTACCTTTCCTTATAATTCTTATTTACTTCGGGGAAAAAAAATCCAATGGAATATAGAAATTACATTCATCTTATTCATGGATTTTTCATTGTTGCTTATATTATACATTCAGTTCCATTTTCACTTAGAAGTAGAATACTATTCAAATTTATTTTCATTGGGCTTATACACAGATACTTCCAAGTACACTTAGAAGTGCATCTGAGCATTTAAAGGTGCACATGTCAGCGCATGTGCCCTGCCAGCCAGATCTATATACATAGGAGGGCCAAGAGGGTTTTCTTTAAATGACTGGTTTATACCCTCCATTTATTCAAGGGTTCCTTCATCCTGGCAATACCTCAATGATGTAAGATTTGCACTTTATAGTGGAATATTCCACAACACTTGGGGGTCCCCTTTACTGTGTGACTGAAGAAGGCGGGTGGAGCAGGAAACACTTGGGCAACATAAAGCATCTGTCCCAGGGCCGGTGGGGGCATAGGGTACAAAGTTTGGCCCTATGTGTACATTCAGCCGCATTTAAACTGCCCTGTACGGCAAGGGACTTAGACCTGTGTATGAGAGGGCCTGGGAGTGTGGGGTTCGGGGGAGGGGGAAACAAGGAGGACTGTGTTAACAGCAGTTTTAAGGCCACTTTTACTTCACATGGTTTTGATATGACATAGCCCCACGGCCGGCCAGCTTGCATGTTCTCTTTTACTGTGCAATAAGTTGGGCATATAATTTTATTTTAATATACCAGTAGTTTCTTTGTTTGTACATTAAAAACATGGCAATATATGTGCCCTTCCCGCAGCCTTCCAATTTATGGCTGCATACACCGGTAATTTGACACATAAAGGCACAGAGGGGGGAGAGGGAGGGGGTGGCTGTCAAGTGGGTGGGGTGACAACCAGCTATATGCCTCCACAACTTATTCACCTGCACCTTATTTGAGAAAGCTGAGAAAGCTTGTCCAGGGGTCGTGCAGTTAGGGCAGAGAGTGTTGCACTTAAATGAAATGTACATCCTCTATGTGTCCAGTTTTAACCAAACTTGAAAATTCCTTCCGCCCCGCCTCCCTTGCAGCCCCTCTACCATAATGTTTTCCAGGTAAAATAGGGGGGAGGGGGTGTGGGGGTAGAAGGGGCGGGATGGCACTGGTGCAGCCTCATACATACCAGCCCATACCAGCTGTTATTTAAAGGGGGTGGGGGGCCTGGACGATAAAGAGAGCAGGCTTAAAGAGTGCAAAGTAAACTATATAGGGCCTATGAAGTTGATTGATTAGTGCCCGCCACACACTGTACAGGGGGGTGTAGAGAAGGGGGTGGGAGGAGCCGGGGAGCCGGCGGCGGCTGTATTTATGTTTTGAATGTGCAGTTGTGGCCCACATATGTACAGCCCGCTGCAATATAAGGTAACATAAAAAAACCAAGGCACTTAAAACAAGATTGACAGGCCGATACACTCTATCTGTTCACTGAGTCAGGCCTGCACCGCAAGAGGAAAAGAGGAGGGGGCTAAACCCGTGGAGACTCTGTGAATCTATTATGTACTATTAAATTAATGATCTGTAGAAAAAGTCAGACACCCTAAATAATAGAACTATATAAGAAAATATAGTTAAAGGGAATGTGTAAAGCAAGATTTAATAAATTTTTAAAGGACTGCTGGGTGACCCTTATCTCAGTACTGAAGTACAATAATTAACAGACTGGACTGCTGGGTGACACTTATCTCAGTACTGAAGTACAATGCTATTATCAATGTATACCTATGAGCTAGATAAATGATAATAAAGTAAGACAAGCAATTGGTTCATTTAACGAACCCTTGATGAACCGTTGTATAGTAAATGAGAACTATCATGTGATCAGGCGCCACAGGTGGCAGCTTAACTTGGATAAATGGAGAGAATGACACTGGTGATTGGTAGATTAATTAACACCTGACCGACATATTACATATCTGTTACATATTAAGAGAGTAATGAATGGGCACCGAATTCGGTGTATCATAGTATATTGAAACGAGTGGCCGTAGGCCACGAGTTTCAATTTCCTATGATACACCGAATTCGGTGCCCGATAGCCCATTCATTACTGTTTTTATTACATAATTAATCAATAAACAATCATTAAATAATCAATAGAATATCAATAAAACAAGTTGAAAACAAAAATCATTCCCCTCCACCGGGACTAGAAGCCTGCCATAGTGTGTGTACACATGGCGAAAAAAATGTTTCGCCCGGACCGGGACTCTTCCCGCCTATCTCTAGCAGCTGAGCGCAATGCACTAACCACTAGACCAATGGTGCACACACCTCGGCGCCCAGCTTGGCTTGGTTTGGTTTGAACGCGTCCCGCAGTCATTGAGGTTATGGGAGCAGCAGCGAGAAAGCTGGGGAGGGGGTCACAACCCAGACTGCAGGATATTTTCATACTTTGAATGTATACTAGTTATATGTGAGTACCCTCCCCGGGCTTTGTATCATATCAATGACTTATAGAGACCTGGTTCTAACCAAGTATTTGCCGTCAGTCCCTGTGGCGCAATGCATAGGGAGTTGGATTTGGGATCAGTGGAGTGCAGGTTCGACCCCTACCCTGGCAATGATAATTTCCTAGGTTTTAACATGTAACATATGACATGTTAGGACATGTAAGGGGTGCTGATATCCTAGGAGTGCTGATATCCAGGATATCAGCACTCCTAGGACCTGCAATATCGACAGGTATCAGAATGGGAATATCCAGAAAAAGCACCCAATATCACAGAAGTCGTGTAATAATGTTGACTATTAGGTGCACCCTGAGCTTAAATACTCATGTATACGCTGGACCTTATATGTGAGGTATTGAGTAGTTCATTATTAGAGAGGTTAAGATATGAACATGTACAGCAACTGGTATGTGTAACGTCATCAGTCACATGGGGGGAATCCCAAGCTAGCAGTATAAAACTTGTAGGCTTGAGGTTTTGAATGTCTAGACCCCACTCTACTCGTACAGCAGTATAGTAGTATAGTAGAATGTAATAAGCCCCTATTGACAGCTTATTACCCACTCACCTGGGACCATATACTACAATCCTGATAGCTCTGCTATGTCATCTTAACCACTTTACCTGTACCTGTGAACTGCAACCTGTATGTGTAGTCCTTGCCCTACCCGTACAGGTACACATTCCACAATATTAACCTTTCTAATATCAGTATTTTTCCTAAAGTTGATTGGAGGTAAGCTGTGCTGGCGTGAATGTTCCCCAAACGGATGGTGCTGGACAAAAGGTTTCTGTAATGATGCTGCTGACTGTGACGCCGCGACTCTGGTCTGCTCAGGATCCATCAATAAATGTCAAATTCCCAGAAAATTCATATTTTCATTGGATTCTCACATCCTGATCATCCTTAAACTGAAAGTATGAGATAACACAAAACTTGTGAAATGACCATTTACCGTTTCAGATGTCCTCAAAAATGATATAATATCTAAAGTGTGGATTATGGACTTAAATGTTTTGATTCATTTGAGGCTATTCAGGACCATTCTACACAGCTTTTACATTGTGAGAAATATCATCTGGGCTGCATGTTGATATGCATCAAAGGGTGGTGGTCAGATTTAGTGTGTTTGTGAGTTGTGCATAGTCTATAAATTGTGTACAATCATTATCCAAGAATATTTGTGGCTGTGCAGTAATATACCATAAAACTAGTAACATGTCATAAAACTATTATTGATGTTTGTCACCCAAGGGAACCTATCTGTTGGCATCATATTGAGACTTCCTCTTTATTTTGCTTCTGCTCTATGGCATTTGGGGGGTTCTCATAGCATTAAGATTTGGAAAATGAAGGGAGGGAATTCCAGGTTCTTCATAAATAGAAGCAAGACACTCCATGTCAACAATCCCACTACATGTACCTACATACTGAGGTGGAGGGTGAGGGCCACTGCCACTCACACAGCCTGGCTATGTGCAGTGAGGGGTGGTGTACACTCTGCGCTGGCCTGTAACAGATAGGCTGAAATACCTGCCTGCTTACAGGCAGGATCCAAAGGTGTCTGTTGGTAGTCTATCTACTCTGCCAGATTGGCAGAGTACCCAGTTCTCACAGAAGTACTTACTGTCAGGTCCAAAGCTTCCACCAATACTTCCCTCAATATATATCCAAAGATTCACAATACACGAGGCACTTGAAATACTTGTGATAATTAATAATCCAGGTGATTTTCAAATCTCCCTCCCTTACTCCAAAACATTGTCTGCCATCTTGAAGCCAGGTGTAGCCACCTAGTGCCAAAGAGACTACACTATTATTGGTTGGTAAATCCTATGTTTCAAAAGGAGGCTAACACCAGGTAGCACCCCCAGCATGTTGACAATGAAGGCCGTTGAGGTTGTGATATCTAAGCTCAAGATAAACATGTCACATTTATTGGATATATCTCATGCTTCAGTCATTATAAGCTGGTGTACATGGAAACTAAATGTTTGTGAATAGGAGGGACAATTTCCAGGAACTGACAGTGAGTACTTAGTTCAGACTAGCCAAGTGTTTGTGCTACTATAGACTTGTATACATCTTGGATTCTGCCTGTAAGCAGGCAGATATTTCGGCCTAGTAACAGAGGGTGCTGTGTACACCCCTGGCTGTTGTGTGTTTACGCGTACACGCGCATGCGCGGCGGCCATCTTGTTTTTCTTACTTCCTGTAACAACAATCTCAATACACATGGTTGAGTCAATCCAGAGCTACTCTGTGTTACTCATCTTTAATCCATGATCATCATCATGTTTTAACATGGTAGGCAGCTGGTAAAGGGATAGGGAAGGGCACCAAAGAACTGTAAGTAGAAACACTACTAAATTATTCACCCTGCAAGTGTGAAAAAGGTGTATTTTGGCCTGAAGCCAAACACAGGCAATCCCACATGCTTTCCTGAAGGAAGCCATATTGCCTGCCCTCCCTGACACCCACAGTAACTGGTTGAAGAGACTCATTGACTCAAGTTATATACAAGGTCTATGCCCTGAAAGTGTATAGGAATTTATTAAGTGACAAGTTTAGGCCTGCTAGTCTATACACACTATTCTGAATTGTGACCTGCTAGTCACCCAACCCTACTACAAATTAAATAAGTACCAACACCAAAATGTCAGATCATGAGGATAATGTAGGAGGAGGGGGGAACCAAAACCAATGAGGAAATCAACCGGCACGCCGCTTTATGCCTAGCATCAGACCCCCGGTCCCCCTAAATCTTCAATCCGACAAAACTGAGAATTGGTTGTTGTGGAAACAGCAGTGGGAGAACTATACTGTGATCTCCCACCTGGACACAACAGATGTGGTCTACCAAACCTCCATGTTTCTCAACTCCATAGGGAGAGATGCCCTGAAGATCTATAACGGCTTCGTATTCGAAGAAGGGGCCGATAGAACAGTCAAAGACATTATTGATAAATTTGATGGGTACATTATCGGGGAACTGAACGAGACAATGGAAAGGTATAAATTTAATTGTAGAGACCAAGAACCGAAAGAGAGTTTTGATGAGTATCTGACAGCACTCCGTCATCTAACCAAAAGCTGCAACCACTGCAAATGCCTCAGAGACACTTTGCTACGCGACCGAATCTTGATGGGCATCCGGTCCGAAGAGACTCGGAAACTGCTACTAAACCGCCAAAAATTGACCCTTGCAAAAAATGTATCGACATATGCTGCACCGACGAAGCGACAGGTTTGCACCTCAAGCACGTTAACGCAAGCGGCGGTACAGAAGAGGTCAACGCAGTTCACACCAAGCGGAGAGACTGGACCAAGTCTAAAGATCAACCGCAAGAATGCAAATTCTGTGCTGGCACTCACGTATTCGGAAGAAAGCACTGCCCGGCCTGGGGGAAGAAGTGTTCGACATGCGGTGGCAGAAACCACTCTGACGCCGTATGCAAGAAGACACCGACTACAGCTAAGAAACCCCAGAAGAAGAAAACAAGGAAGGTACGAACCGTGCAAGAGCAGTCCGATAGCGAGGAGAGCCAGTACGAGGTGATCAACGGAGTGAAGGAGATCAGCGCAGTTAATCAACGCGGCGACAAGCTAATATACGCCAACATGACAATAAAGGGCACACCGATCAAGTTCCAAGTAGACTGCGGTGCATCCGTCAACCTCATACCGGTGAAATATTTCGACCGTACCAAGCTGAGCCCACCAAGAAACACTCTCGAGATGTGGGAGAAGAGCCTGAAGCACCCACTCGGAGAATGCCGAGTCAGAATGAAGAATCCGGCAAATGGAAAAGGCTACAACGTGAACTTCATGGTGGTAGAGGACAGTGAACTGATGCCGATCCTGGGAGTATCGGCGAGCCAGCAAATGGGTCTCATCTCTGTCCTGGAGGACAATTTCCACTGAGTAGCCAGCGTAAAGAAGAAGGAAGACGCTCACCAGTGCCCAATCATAGCCAAATACCAAGAAGTTTTCGGAGAAGATGTCAGCTGCATGCCAGGCACCGCGACACTTCATATCGACCCAACCATCACGCCTACTATACAACCCTCGAGAAAGGTCCCGATCTCCCTAAAAACCAGGATCAAAGAGAAGCTCGACCAGCTAGTCAAGCAGGGTGTAATAGTGCCTGTTAGTGAACCGACGGACTGGGTGAACGCCATGGTAACAGCGACCAAGAAGACTGGCGATCTGAGGATCTGCATCAACCCCAGACCTCTGAATAAAGCGCTGAAGCGGGAGCACTTCCCATTGTGCACACTAGACGACGTGCTGCCAGAGCTATCCCAAGCTAAGATAGTATCGACGATGGACCTGAAGTCCGGCTACTGGCAAGTCAAACTAGACGAAGAGTTGTCAGTGTTAACTACTTTTGCAAGGCTGTATGGCCGTTACCGATGGCTGAGACTGCCATTCGGTACAAGTGTCTCGTGGGAGATATTCGCCCGAAAGCTCCATGAGTGCATCCATGACCTGGATGGGGTTATCTGCATCGCGGACGATCTCATGGTATATGCCAAGGGTGGGACAGACAACGAAGCCTTACAGGACCATAACAAGAAGTTAGAGCACCTACTTCAACGATGTCAAGAGAAGGGCATCAGACTTAACTCCGCTAAGATGAAACTACGACAAAAATCGGTATCGTTCCTCGGACATCTCATCACCCATGAAGGCCTGAAGCCTGACCCAGAAAAGGTGGACGCGGTGATGGAGATGCAGAAACCGACAGATGTGGAAGGAGTTCAGTGACTCAACGGGTTTATAAATTACCTAGCACGATTCCTACCTCGACTATCAGACGTGATGGAACCAATCCACCAACTAACATGGAAGGATGTGCCATGGAACTGTATACTAGTTATATGTGAGTACCCTCCCCGGGCTTTGTATCATATCAATGACTTATAGAGACCTGGTTCTAACCAAGTATTTGCCGTCAGTCCCTGTGGCGCAATGCATAGGGAGTTGGATTTGGGATCAGTGGAGTGCAGGTTCGACCCCTACCCTGGCAATGATAATTTCCTAGGTTTTAACATGTAACATATGACATGTTAGGACATGTAAGGGGTGCTGATATCCTAGGAGTGCTGATATCCAGGATATCAGCACTCCTAGGACCTGCAATATCGACAGGTATCAGAATGGGAATATCCAGAAAAAGCACCCAATATCACAGAAGTCGTGTAATAATGTTGACTATTAGGTGCACCCTGAGCTTAAATACTCATGTATACGCTGGACCTTATATGTGAGGTATTGAGTAGTTCATTATTAGAGAGGTTAAGATATGAACATGTACAGCAACTGGTATGTGTAACGTCATCAGTCACATGGGGGGAATCCCAAGCTAGCAGTATAAAACTTGTAGGCTTGAGGTTTTGAATGTCTAGACCCCACTCTACTCGTACAGCAGTATAGTAGTATAGTAGAATGTAATAAGCCCCTATTGACAGCTTATTACCCACTCACCTGGGACCATATACTACAATCCTGATAGCTCTGCTATATGTCATCTTAACCACTTTACCTGTACCTGTGAACTGCAACCTGTATGTGTAGTCCTTGCCCTACCCGTACAGGTACACATTCCACAATATTAACCTTTCTAATATCAGTATTTTTCCTAAAGTTGATTGGAGGTAAGCTGTGCTGGCGTGAATGTTCCCCAAACGGATGGTGCTGGACAAAAGGTTTCTGTAATGATGCCACTGACTGTGACGTCGCGACTCTGGTCTGCTCAGGATCCATCAATAAATGTCAAATTCCCAGAAAATTCATATTTTCATTGGATTCTCACATCCTGATCATCCTTTAACTGAAAGTATGAGATAACACAAAACTTGTGAAATGACCATTTACCGTTTCAGATGTCCTCAAAAATGATATAATATCTAAAGTGTGGATTATGGACTTAAATGTTTTGATTCATTTGAGGCCATTCAGGACCATTCTACACAGCTTTTACATTGTGAGAAATATCATCTGGGCTGCATGTTGATATGCATCAAAGGGTGGTGGTCAGATTTAGTGTGTTTGTGAGTTGTGCATAGTCTATAAATTGTGTACAATCATTATCCAAGAATATTTGTGGCTGTGCAGTAATATACCATAAAACTAGTAACATGTCATAAAACTATTATTGATGTTTGTCACCCAAGGGAACCTATCTGTTGGCATCATATTGAGACTTCCTCTTTATTTTGCTTCTGCTCTATGGCATTTGGGGGGTTCTCATAGCATTAAGATTTGGAAAACGAAGGGAGGGAATTCCAGGTTCTTCATAAATAGAAGCAAGACACTCCATGTCAACAATCCCACTACATGTACCTACATACTAAGGTGGGGGGTGAGGGCCACTGCCACTCACACAGCCTGGCTATGTGCAGTGAGGGGTGGTGTACACTCTGCGCTGGCCTGTAACAGATAGGCTGAAATACCTGCCTGCTTACAGGCAGGATCCAAAGGTGTCTGTTGGTAGTCTATCTACTCTGCCAGATTGGCAGAGTGCCCAGTTCTCACAGAAGTACTTACTGTCAGGTCCAATGCTTCCACCAATACTTCCCTCAATATATATCCAAAGATTCACAATACACGAGGCACTTGAAATACCTGTGATAATTAATAATCCAGGTGATTTTCAAATCTCCCTCCCTTACTCCAAAACATTGTCTGCCATCTTGAAGCCAGGTGTAGCCACCTAGTGCCAAAGAGACTACACTATTATTGGTTGGTAAATCCTATGTTTCAAAAGGAGGCTAACACCAGGTAGCACCCCCAGCATGTTGACAATGAAGGCCGTTGAGGTTGTGATATCTAAGCTCAAGATAAACATGTCACATTTATTGGATATATCTCATGCTTCAGTCATTATAAGCTGGTGTACATGGAAACTAAATGTTTGTGAATAGGAGGGACAATTTCCAGGAACTGACAGTGAGTACTTAGTTCAGACTAGCCAAGTGTTTGTGCTACTATAGACTTGTATACATCTTGGATTCTGCCTGTAAGCAGGCAGATATTTCGGCCTAGTAACAGAGGGTGCTGTGTACACCCCTGGCTGTTGTGTGTTTACGCGTACACGCGCATGCGCGGCGGCCATCTTGTTTTTCTTACTTCCTGTAACAACAATCTCAATACACATGGTTGAGTCAATCTAGAGCTACTCTGTGTTACTCATCTTTAATCCATGATCATCATCATGTTTTAACATGGTAGGCAGCTGGTAAAGGGATAGGGAAGGGCACCAAAGAACTGTAAGTAGAAACACTACTAAATTATTCACCCTGCAAGTGTGAAAAAGGTGTATTTTGGCCTGAAGCCAAACACAGGCAATCCCACATGCTTTCCTGAAGGAAGCCATATTGCCTGCCCTCCCTGACACCCACAGTAACTGGTTGAAGAGACTCATTGACTCAAGTTATATACAAGGTCTATGCCCTGAAAGTGTATAGGAATTTATTAAGTGACAAGTTTAGGCCTGCTAGTCTATACACACTATTCTGAATTGTGACCTGCTAGTCACCCAACCCTACTACAAATTAAATAAGTACCAACACCAAAATGTCAGATCATGAGGATAATGTAGGAGGAGGGGGGAACCAAAACCAAGGAGGAAATCAACCGGCACGCCGCTTTGTGCCTAGCATCAGACCCCCGGTCCCCCTAAATCTTCAATCCGACAAAACTGAGAATTGGTTGTTGTGGAAACAGCAGTGGGAGAACTATACTGTGATCTCCCACCTGGACACAACAGATGTGGTCTACCAAACCTCCATGTTTCTCAACTCCATAGGGAGAGATGCCCTGAAGATCTATAACGGCTTCGTATTCGAAGAAGGGGCCGATAGAACAGTCAAAGACATTATTGATAAATTTGATGGGTACATTATCGGGGAACTGAACGAGACAATGGAAAGGTATAAATTTAATTGTAGAGACCAAGAACCGAAAGAGAGTTTTGATGAGTATCTGACAGCACTCCATCATCTAACCAAAAGCTGCAACCACTGCGAATGCCTCAGAGACACTTTGCTACGCGACCGAATCTTGATGGGCATCCGGTCCGAAGAGACTCGGAAACTGCTACTAAACCGCCAAAAATTGACCCTTGCAAAAAATGTATCGACATATGCTGCACCGACGAAGCGACAGGTTTGCACCTCAAGCACGTTAACGCAAGCGGCGGTACAGAAGAGGTCAACGCAGTTCACACCAAGCGGAGAGACTGGACCAAGTCTAAAGATCAACCGCAAGAATGCAAATTCTGTGCTGGCACTCACGTATTCGGAAGAAAGCACTGCCCGGCCTGGGGGAAGAAGTGTTCGACATGCGGTGGCAGAAACCACTCTGACGCCGTATGCAAGAAGACACCGACTACAGCTAAGAAACCCCAGAAGAAGAAAACAAGGAAGGTACGAACCGTGCAAGAGCAGTCCGATAGCGAGGAGAGCCAGTACGAGGTGATCAACGGAGTGAAGGAGATCAGCGCAGTTAATCAACGCGGCGACAAGCTAATATACGCCAACATGACAATAAAGGGCACACCGATCAAGTTCCAAGTAGACTGCGGTGCATCCGTCAACCTCATACCGGTGAAATATTTCGACCGTACCAAGCTGAGCCCACCAAGAAACACTCTCGAGATGTGGGAGAAGAGCCTGAAGCACCCACTCGGAGAATGCCGAGTCAGAATGAAGAATCCGGCAAATGGAAAAGGCTACAACGTGAACTTCATGGTGGTAGAGGACAGTGAACTGATGCCGATCCTGGGAGTATCGGCGAGCCAGCAAATGGGTCTCATCTCTGTCCTGGAGGACAATTTCCACTGAGTAGCCAGCGTAAAGAAGAAGGAAGACGCTCACCAGTGCCCAATCATAGCCAAATACCAAGAAGTTTTCGGAGAAGATGTCAGCTGCATGCCAGGCACCGCGACACTTCATATCGACCCAACCATCACGCCTACTATACAACCCTCGAGAAAGGTCCCGATCTCCCTAAAAACCAGGATCAAAGAGAAGCTCGACCAGCTAGTCAAGCAGGGTGTAATAGTGCCTGTTAGTGAACCGACGGACTGGGTGAACGCCATGGTAACAGCGACCAAGAAGACTGGCGATCTGAGGATCTGCATCAACCCCAGACCTCTGAATAAAGCGCTGAAGCGGGAGCACTTCCCATTGTGCACACTAGACGACGTGCTGCCAGAGCTATCCCAAGCTAAGATAGTATCGACGATGGACCTGAAGTCCGGCTACTGGCAAGTCAAACTAGACGAAGAGTTGTCAGTGTTAACTACTTTTGCAAGGCTGTATGGCCGTTACCGATGGCTGAGACTGCCATTCGGTACAAGTGTCTCGTGGGAGATATTCGCCCGAAAGCTCCATGAGTGCATCCATGACCTGGATGGGGTTATCTGCATCGCGGACGATCTCATGGTATATGCCAAGGGTGAGACAGACAACGAAGCCTTACAGGACCATAACAAGAAGTTAGAGCACCTACTTCAACGATGTCAAGAGAAGGGCATCAGACTTAACTCCGCTAAGATGAAACTACGACAAAAATCGGTATCGTTCCTCGGACATCTCATCACCCATGAAGGCCTGAAGCCTGACCCAGAAAAGGTGGACGCGGTGATGGAGATGCAGAAACCGACAGATGTGGAAGGAGTTCAGCGACTCAACGGGTTTATAAATTACCTAGCACGATTCCTACCTCGACTATCAGACGTGATGGAACCAATCCACCAACTAACATGGAAGGATGTGCCATGGAACTGTATACTAGTTATATGTGAGTACCCTCCCCGGGCTTTGTATCATATCAATGACTTATAGAGACCTGGTTCTAACCAAGTATTTGCCGTCAGTCCCTGTGGCGCAATGCATAGGGAGTTGGATTTGGGATCAGTGGAGTGCAGGTTCGACCCCTACCCTGGCAATGATAATTTCCTAGGTTTTAACATGTAACATATGACATGTTAGGACATGTAAGGGGTGCTGATATCCTAGGAGTGCTGATATCCAGGATATCAGCACTCCTAGGACCTGCAATATCGACAGGTATCAGAATGGGAATATCCAGAAAAAGCACCCAATATCACAGAAGTCGTGTAATAATGTTGACTATTAGGTGCACCCTGAGCTTAAATACTCATGTATACGCTGGACCTTATATGTGAGGTATTGAGTAGTTCATTATTAGAGAGGTTAAGATATGAAAATGTACAGCAACTGGTATGTGTAACGTCATCAGTCACATGGGGGGAATCCCAAGCTAGCAGTATAAAACTTGTAGGCTTGAGGTTTTGAATGTCTAGACCCCACTCTACTCGTACAGCAGTATAGTAGTATAGTAGAATGTAATAAGCCCCTATTGACAGCTTATTACCCACTCACCTGGGACCATATACTACAATCCTGATAGCTCTGCTATATGTCATCTTAACCACTTTACCTGTACCTGTGAACTGCAACCTATATGTGTAGTCCTTGCCCTACCCGTACAGGTACACATTCCACAATATTAACCTTTCTAATATCAGTATTTTTCCTAAAGTTGATTGGAGGTAAGCTGTGCTGGCGTGAATGTTCCCCAAACGGATGGTGCTGGACAAAAGGTTTCTGTAATGATGCCACTGACTGTGACGTCGCGACTCTGGTCTGCTCAGGATCCATCAATAAATGTCAAATTCCCAGAAAATTCATATTTTCATTGGATTCTCACATCCTGATCATCCTTAAACTGAAAGTATGAGATAACACAAAACTTGTGAAATGACCATTTACCGTTTCAGATGTCCTCAAAAATGATATAATATCTAAAGTGTGGATTATGGACTTAAATGTTTTGATTCATTTGAGGCCATTCAGGACCATTCTACACAGCTTTTACATTGTGAGAAATATCATCTGGGCTGCATGTTGATATGCATCAAAGGGTGGTGGTCAGATTTAGTGTGTTTGTGAGTTGTGCATAGTCTATAAATTGTGTACAATCATTATCCAAGAATATTTGTGGCTGTGCAGTAATATACCACTAGTAACATGTCATAAAACTATTATTGATGTTTGTCACCCAAGGGAACCTATCTGTTGGCATCATATTGAGACTTCCTCTTTATTTTGCTTCTGCTCTATAGCATTTGGGGGGTTCTCATAGCATTAAGATTTGGAAAATGAAGGGAGGGAATTCCAGGTTCTTCATAAATAGAAGCAAGACACTCCATGTCAACAATCCCACTACATGTACCTACATACTGAGGTGGACGGTGAGGGCCACTGCCACTCACACAGCCTGGCTATGTGCAGTGAGGGGTGGTGTACACTCTGCGCTGGCCTGTAACAGATAGGCTGAAATACCTGCCTGCTTACAGGCAGGATCCAAAGGTGTCTGTTGGTAGTCTATCTACTCTGCCAGATTGGCAGAGTGCCCAGTTCTCACAGACGTACTTACTGTCAGGTCCAATGCTTCCACCAATACTTCCCTCAATATATATCCAAAGATTCACAATACACGAGGCACTTGAAATACTTGTGATAATTAATAATCCAGGTGATTTTCAAATCTCCCTCCCTTACTCCAAAACTTTGTCTGCCATCTTGAAGCCAGGTGTAGCCACCTAGTGCCAAAGAGACTACACTATTCTTGGTTGGTAAATCCTATGTTTCAAAAGGAGGCTAACACCAGGTAGCACCCCCAGCATGTTGACAATGAAGGCCGTTGAGGTTGTGATCTAAGCTCAAGATAAACATGTCACATTTATTGGATATATCTCCTGCTTCAGTCATTATAAGCTGATGTACATGAAAACTAAATGTTTGTGAATAGGAGGGACAATTTCCAGGAACTGACAGTGAGTACTTAGTTCAGACTAGTCAAGTGTTTGTGCCACTATAGACTTGTATACATCTTGGATCCTGCCTGTAAGCAGGCAGATATTTCGGCCTAGTAACAGAGGGTGCTGTGTACACCCCTGGCCTATGTCACTCACTGCCCTCTGGTCTATTAAGTTCCTAGCAGTCCTATCAAATTGTCCCTTACATTGTTGTCTCCTTTATTGACAAAATATTTAGTCCTTTATCTCACCTCTAAACCTATACTGCATGTGTTTGTTTATGTGCATAGAAAAGGGTGTAAGAGCAACAACACACCAGCTGAAACTACATACAGAGGGTTGCAACTGGTGCTCAGTAGAGCTGCGCATAAACTAGAGGATCTAGACCCTTTAACAGGCTTGGAAAAGATTGGCAATCCTCCACTGTTGGTGGAGGGAAAAACGTTGGCCCATCCCCCAACATTCCAGGTTGAATTTCATGTGCTTTAAGGTTATGAATAGAAAGGTCAATTTGTGCAAGACAATTATGATTTGTGAAAAGAAGTGAACCTTTATGGTAATAGACCTTATAAGTATCCAGGTATATGTATGAACACAATCAAAACAAAGTTGTGTATGATGAGATATGCTGCATTTAGTGTATCAAAATGATTTCAAATTATGCATTTTCTGTTGACTCCATCCCCCTCCCTTACCTCCCCACCTGCATTATTCCCACTGTTGGACAATGGTCCAACACCTGCACTAATCTCTTATCAGCCATCACTATGGCAACAATGAGATAAGAACACTCACTGAGGGCCAGTGCCCAACAGTGGAGAGTTGTCAAACAGTGGCTCAGGCTCCTCCACATACAGTGATATCAGTGGAGATATGGCCAACTTTTTTCTCCAGTCCACTGTTATCATATTACTTTTTCCCAAGCCTGTTTAAGGTGGGTCGCTACCATTGGATTGGAGCCTACTGCACAGGTCCTTGCGCATATGGGTTATTTTCATCAGAATCTGATCATTTTTCTTTGTAGGCACATACCTGTGTCTGCCCTGAATGTGTACAAGAAATCTTGGGCAATTTTGTATTCTTTGACACTTTGAAATATTGGCACATCTAAATATTTTTTTTTCGTTATCTACCATTCTTTTGCACCTTAGAATTATAACCCTTTAAATGAGACAATGCTGTAAAAGTGGTAGGCTGTTCACAGTGACCAAGGGCTAATAGTGAAGCAATCTTATGCCAAGTATTTGCACATTTTACCCATCATGCAGTGCTTGGTATATTGATTTTCATCCTTTTTTTCCTTTACTTTTTCTTTTCTTATAAATGGCCAAAACTTCAAGATTATGCACAGGACCCCATATCAAAATTGTTCTTACCGTAATGCAAATTATCTGAACAATATTTTAGGGAAGTTTAAAAAAAATCTAGTGGTTAAAACTAGATGATCTAATCGTTTTTCTCATAAAATAGTCGGAATTTGATCCTACCTTTTTGTCTCATTGTAAGAAATTTACCCATAAATCTATATAATTGAGGTAAAATGGGGAAGTCTTAATAAACAACATTATTAGAATGTTCATCATGTGAGGTTTCATATCTCTATGATTGATAGTGAGTTCAGAAAAGATCCTCAAATCTGAAACATTATTTTTTTCAATTTTTAGGTGAAAATAAAAATGCTTTTATTTTTCAAAATTCACTGGTAAAAAAGTAGCACGGACACCATATTTTTCTTTCAAAATTCTATTATAGATGATGTTAAGTACATCTGACCAAAAATGGAGAATTTCTAGGGACCTTGATTCAATGGTAGCGACCCACCTTAAAAGGATCAAGTTTCAATTCAAGTTTTAATAATTTTATTTACTAGGAAAATGAGCAAGTTCGCGCTTAATCTCCCTAGAAAAGGGCTGAGGCCTACTGTTTAACTGGTGATCTAAATAAGCATATATGATAACATACAAAGTGAATATGAACGGCTTCATATCTTCATGACCTTAAGGGTGCTAGCTATGAACAAACTGCACAACACAGGAGTGAGATGTTTAACGCCATTTCGACAGCTGAGGTCATATTCATGGTGAGAACTACATTACACAATTTCACAGAGGAATGTGTCAGTGCCTGCACATGTGCACCACACACACATCCTGAGGGGATAGGAAAGAGGAGATATAGACCCTTTTAAGTGGGCTAGCACAGCACAGGACAACAAAGCATTGTACACAGACAATATCTAACCTAATAATGGGCTTCTAGTCTAGATAACATGTATCAGAGAGCAATCATCTCACGCATACAAGTTTACCCTAGCCACCAGTAATCGTTATAAGATACCAGTAAGATCTCTCCTATGGACAAAGTACTTAACTAGTTTCATTTTAACCTCTTTTTTGAACTCTCCCTTATCAGATAACCATCTCAACACAGGATTAAGAGCAATCCACTGAGGAAATACCGGGTCCTTGATCAAAGCAGCTGTTTTTAGTGATACCTGTAGAACTTTAGGGGCCCTAGTGCCTCTGGTGCCTAAAGACAGTATTACCATAGCCTGACCACTAGCGCCTCTGGTGCCTGAAGACAGTATTACCATAACCTGACCACTAGCGCCTCTGGTGCCTAAAGACAGTATTACCATAATCGGTTACGTCTTTGGGGGAGAAGCGCTAACGCGGCGCCATTTTCGCTTGTAAAGACTTTCGCATATTCACCACCGGAACCAGGGACACACTACCGATCATACCGTTTCTCCCCGAAAGGGTTCACGACCATAACCTGACCACTAGCGCCTCTGGTGCCTAAAGACAGTATTACCATAACCTGACCACTAGCGCCTCTGGTGCCTAAAGACAGTATTACCAAAACCTGACCACTAGTGCCTCTGGTGCCTAAAGACAGTATTACCATAACCTGACCACTAGCGCCTCTGGTGCCTAAAGACAGTATTACCATAACCTGACCACTAGCGCCTCTGGTGCCTAAAGACAGTATTACCAAAGCCCGACCACTAGTGCCTCTGGTGCCTAAAGACAGTGGTACCATAACCTGACCACTAGTGCCTCTGGTGCCTAAAGACAGTATTACCATAACCTGACCACTAGTGCCTCTGGTGCCTAAAGACAGTATTACCATAACATGACCACTAGTGCCTCTGGTGCCTAAAGACAGTATTACCAAAACCTGACCACTAGCACCTCTGGTGCCTAAAGACAGTATTACTATAACCTGACCATTAGTGCCTCTGGTGCCTAAAGACAGTATTACCATAACCTGACCACTAGCGCCTCTGGTGCCTAAAGACAGTATTACCATAACCTGACCACTAGCGCCTCTGGTGCCTAAAGACAGTATTACCATAACCTGACCACTAGTGCCTCTGGTGCCTATAAAGACAGTATTACTATAACCTGACCACTAGCGCCTCTGGTGCCTAAAGACAGTATTACCATAACCTGACCACTAGTGCCTCTGGTGCCTAAAGACAGTATTACCATAACCTGACCACTAGTGCCTCTGGTGCCTAAAGACAGTATTACCATAACCTGACCACTAGTGCCTAAAGACAGTATTACTATAACCTGACCACTAGCGCCTCTGGTGCCTAAAGACAGTATTACCATAACCTGACCACTAGTGCCTCTGGTGCCTAAAGACAGTATTACCATAACCTGACCACTAGCGCCTCTGGTGCCTAAAGACAGTATTACCATAACCTGACCACTAGTGCCTCTGGTGCCTAAAGACAGTATACTATAGCCCTGCCTGTAAAAGCATAAAGTAATTTCCTACTTCAGAAAGGCTATATCACAATAAATGGGAATGGTCAATACTCTGTGGTACTATTCCAACTACTTATTTCTTAAATACCACTTCAAAAGAAACTGCTTTTCACTCTAAAGCTTGTATTTTACCTTTTGACAAAACATACATAAGAAAATGAGATATACAGGGGTAATACATTTTCACATGTTGTAGAAATTGAAGCAGGACTATTACAGTGGGCCCCCGGTAGCCTCAAGGGTCAATTTATTTGAGCTACCTTCAATTAGAAAAGAAACTAGCTGATTAAATCTGACATAGTTTAGAATTGGCTTCTCCGATTTGTAATCATCATTTTGTTGAGAGCCCTCCCAACTTATCAACCAAAGTCTTTCTTTTGATGAAATTTCAACTGTTGCCTAGAGTCAGTATATATATATATATATATATTATATATATATATATGGAACTATATACACTCGTGTATATTTATATAATTAGCCGCGGATGGTTAGGGACTACTTTCAGCTCATAGGAATACATATGAGGTCATCGATGACGTCATGGTCAACAACTCCACCAGTATATAAGGGGTGGGTTCAAAGTAACCGTCAATTGGCTCGATTCACCTGGACAGGTAACACCACGCTGGGTGTTCCCTGGAATTTTAAATTTTTAAGTAGTTTTTTCTGGATTGGTGCTTAGATATCAGCCCAAGCATGGGGAAAAGAACTACTGCAGGTGCTAAGAAGAAAGGTTCGTCGAAAAAATCGGCTAAATTGGCTAAAACGGACAGAGAATCTGCGAATTTAGGACTTTCGAGCAGTCTCACTTCTCTGGATGGGGGTCTGGAGCCCTTACAGTCTAATACACCACAGGCCATAGAGAGTGAGATTGTTGACCAGACGAGGCTGGATCTGCTGGAGGAGGACCTTTTGGATATAAAGAAGATGCTACGTGATGTCATTGCTAACCAAGGGGTCAGTAAAGAAGAGATGAATTCTTTGAGCGGAGCGGACAGCGGGTCGATGAAAGCACGTGCCACTGTATACAAACAAGATTTGAGAGACGCGAAACCAAGGCGACGGGGGCGTGGTCTCCAGCGGGAGCATGACAACGACAGCGTCCATAGCAACCAAGATGGCGTCGAGTGGACCAGAGCAGGACGGAGAGGTCGTCAAACACGATCAAAATCATCTTATACCGCTCGTCATAGGAGCCCCAGCTCGTCAAGAGGGTCGTCAATGGATTTGTCAATTCCTCGCCATCATGCCAAACAGAAAATTGGTGAGTTTGACCATGAACAATTCATTAAAAACGG
Source organism: Acholoe squamosa (assembly GCA_949317995.1). Taxonomy (NCBI): domain Eukaryota; kingdom Metazoa; phylum Annelida; class Polychaeta; order Phyllodocida; family Polynoidae; genus Acholoe; species Acholoe squamosa. The sequence continues at coordinate 260,545 of OX439047.1, read as the reverse complement.
GATAAGGTCGATAGCATTGAGAAGCTTGTATTGGTCAATATCAAATTCATTATAGATTATTACAAGACATGTGTGTAGTTCATGTACCAAATCAGGCCACAATAAGGTAGATTGTCAAGTAAACAAATCTGAATAGGATTGTACAGGTGAGCGGGGTCCTATATATGATAGTGTGTCGATGCTGAAGTCATGTAGCGTAGGTTTGGTAGACCCTGGTTCGCCTCCACCCGCTGCTCCAGCTCAGGGTGTTGGTGTAATCAAGGCTGGAGTGGTAGAATTTGTCCCCCCGAGTGATATCAGTGATAGCTCAGGGTTCTATGGTTCTTATGTGGAGCCTGTGGCAAATCTACAAATAAATGTTGAAAATGATATTAATATTAATGCCAACTCTATTGGTTTGGATGTATCATATAGTGGCCCAGTACAGGGCGAGGTTAAACCACTGTTTACAGTCACTATTAATAACTTACCTAGCATCGAAGTGTATGATAGTTGTATAGATGGTGTGTGCGATTGTGTACATTATGTTCATGGAAAAAGGTCTCAAGTTCTACCTTGCAGAGTGGCCCCTTTTTTAACCCAGAAAGGTATCATTAATATAGATGATAAAGAGGCATTATTCTTATGGCAAGGTTTTGTTGAGGGGTTCAGGATAGTTGATCCTGAGTGCAATACTTCTTACGATTGCAAAAATTATAAATCCATTCTTGAAGGAAATTTTTACAAGGAATTTTGTAATATATTATTAGAGGAGTTAGAGGCGGGTCTTGTATCCAAAGTTGAAAACAAACCAAAGTGCATCCATTCTCTGGGTGGTGTTGAGAAATCGAATGACAGGCTAAGGCCTATAACGGATTGCAGTATGCCGGAGAAAGTTTCCATTAATAACTATATGGACAAGACTAGTTCTACCTTCTCTTACAATAATATTGGTACGGTCACAGCTCAGTTAGATAAAAATGATTTTATGAGCGTGGTAGATTTGAAATCTGCCTATAGAACCATCAATGTTTATGGCCCTCACACTAGTATGCAGGGCTTTAGGTGGGATTTTGGTCAAGGTGAAGGTTTCTATGTAAGCAACAGGTTAACTTTTGGTCTTAAATGTGCCCCCTATATATTCAGTAGAATTTCAGATTTTATTGTAGAGGTAGCCAAGAGTTATGGTTTTAAAAAATTGGTTAATTATCTCGATGATTTTATCATAATTGCTGATACTTATGGTGAATGTCTACGTCAAAGGAATATCCTCATAGAATGCATGCAGCATATGGGGTTTGTGGTGTCGAAGGAAAAGGTAACGGAACCTTCACAAAAATGTAAATTTCTTGGTATTAATATAGACTCTGTTAATCTGGAATTATCCCTACCAGAGGATAAGGTGATTAAAATGAGAGGTATTTTAATGGAGAATATTAACAAGAAATTTATTTCCAAGAAGAATCTTGAAAGAATAGGTGGCCTTATGTCTTTCTGTTCGCAGGTGGTTAAGGGTGGTAGAACCTTTAGCATAGGAGAATTTTTTATCTCTGCACTCGAGCTAGACCAGGGGGTTATATTAAGGTATCAGCATGTACTCGACAGGATATGCAGTGGTGGCTAGATTTTTGTAAAGTTTTTAACTCTAAGAGGTTAATCCTGAACGATTTGGTTAATGTACCTATGTATTCCGATTCTTCGGTTAAGGGTTTTGGAGCTTGGATGGGTAAAGATTATTTATATGGTGACTGGACAGCTCATGATAAATTCAACCTAGGTTCAGGCCATTTTTCTCCCCCTCCTATATTGGATAACTTAAAAATCATCATTGAAAATGTATATGAACTATATCCTGTTATGATGGGCTTAAAGCGCTGGATTTCTGATTATAAAGTTAAAAGAATACATTGTATAACAGATAACATGCAAGTGCTAGCTATGATTAATACAGGCAGGTCTAGGAACAAACTTTGTATGGAATGGCATAGAGAATTTTTTTGGCTTTGTTTCATTAATAATGTGGAGGTATACGCAACATATATTAAGTCGGAGGACAATATCCTGGCTGACCAACTATCTAGACTTGCTTATAAGGGTATGCCGAGCAAATGTATAGCCTCTCTCCATGATAATAAAATGTGTTGCTTCGATTCCAGAGTGGGAGAGATTACTAAACAGAAAAAGGTTACTTTTAGCCCAGGGTGTGTCAGAAAATACGAGGAGGACAAGGAACCAACAACTTAGAAGGTATAAAAAAAATTTGTAAAAAATTTTGTTTACAAACTTTTCCTTGTTCTCCCTCCCAAGGTTCTATTTATGCTGTGTATTTATCTGATTTTATGAAGCCATCGTCTGTAAGGAACTACTTGTCTGCAGTTTGGTATTTTCAAAAGCTTAAAGGCTATTCTGATTATAGTAGTAATTTCATGTTAAAAAAAAACCCCTAGAGGGCATCGACAGGCTTTTCACCTGTTCTACCAAAGAAATTTATTCTTTTACTCCAAAAGACATGTTGAGGTTAAGATCAAATTTGGATCTAACCAACAGGGCAGACTTGAAGTTTTGGTTGGCAATTTTAACATGCTATAGGGGTGTGTTACGAGTGGGACATGTAGTTAAGTCTCCACATTCCTTAAAGGTTGGTGATATTAAATATATATATATATATATATATATATATATATATATATATATATATATATATATATATATATATATCCTCCTTCACCAGGACTGGCTTTAGTGGCTGCCAGCGAATTTTGGGAAGATAATTGTCAACTGGCCAACCAAGTTTGTAATTTGCATTATGTGTATTTCCCCATCCAGTTTATAATCAGCATTTTCTGGAGCCCCCCCCCCTCCCAGTCTGTAATAATCATTTTCTGGAGTGCCCCCCCTAGTTCATAATCAACAGGTCAGACACCCACCTACCCAGACTTCAGTCCTAACCCTTTAAGGACCTCAAATTCATCATGCTCATTGGTCGTCAGAATACATGAATACAGCGAGTTACTCGCCAGGGTCGCATTCATGCATCATACCAACTCTATTGAGTTGATACACTCCCAGAGGGTTGGCATGATGCTCCAATGAGGTGCTGGTGAGTAGGCTTGCCAGCACTTCATTGGTGCATCATGCCGGCTAATGGGCATGATGCACTCCTGTATCAGTGGCCCTTAAAGTGTCAAATACCTGTGAACCTGCCATATGCTTGGAGTACTTTGTTTAAATTTGTAAAGCTATTGTACTAGTGGATAATGTTTTATCTGATAAGGATTGGACAGCTGTGGTTCTTAGTGTCAAGGTGGGTGCCCTTTAAAGGCTGCTGGGACATATCACCCGTGTAGGGTCGGCATGATGCATGAATGTAGAGAGTGGCCCGCCAGGGCTGCATTAATGACAGACAATAAACTTTCTCTTGGGAATTTATTGGGAGCTTATAATTAATTATATGGGTCTCTTTATTTCACAGAGAAAAAGTGAGATGCCTAAGCCTACTTTAAGTTTGAGCTTATGTCTGCATTGACCTGGCCTAATTCACCATAATCGTACATTAATCGTATGATACGCCAGCACACTGTCAATGACATATCAGACACAATAGCATTGCCAAGCAGGCAGGACCCGATATCATCATGGACACCTTCAAGACACAACTTCTTATATTGTAAGTTTATAATATTACCTGACAAATTAACATTTGATGTACACTTTGTACATTGTCTAACAACATTAACATTAAAAGAAATCTGAAGAATTCCTATTCTTCTTGACAGGATTATGTTTTAGAAGGATTTGTATAATTTGAGCCTAGCTTAAAGATACATTACCACCTCAATCAAGTTGTGAAATAAACCCAATGCTGGCATCCCTTTATCATAGGAGAGCCATATTTCATTTCATGAAATTGAAATGAAATATTGCACTAAAGGCTCTTTGGTAGCTATACAGGCAAAGTGATAGCCTATGTCTTCTAATTGGTCATATTGCACCCCTTGCTTTTTTTTCATTATTTCTCTGAGCCGAATTTTATTTGTTTGACACATTAGGTAGTGCTATTCATATCTTAGATAAGCTGGAGGGCCTTTCAAATTTTCCACAGGTGCTACAAGACATGTAGTCCATGTAAAGAGGGTGGAATTGAGAAATTACCCCGGATCAGCTGGTACTGCATCTTTAAGCCAGACTAAGCCCAAGTAAGCCTCAGGAGATTGCACTCATGTATGTTTAACATGTAACTTTTTCATCATGGCAGGTTGGCGGCCTTCATGACTTGGACTGCTGCAGAAGAACCCGATCAACACATCAATGTGAGATGATTTATTATACGTCTATTCTAAATTTCTGAGTTACACCTTCTTAGGCCTATAAATGTAAACAAAAAATGCCTAATTGTTGTCTTCAGATAATGGTATACCTAACCTATCTTTTCTTTGCTGGGCCCTAGCATAGTTTTTCAAAAGGCCCTTTGGGGAAAATTCTGCTTTTGTATGGCACAGATGGAAAAGTTTAAAGGCCCCACACTTCAAATTCGCATCCGAAGGTGAAAACTTTAGAGTCGGTCTTTAAGGTGAAAAAAGTGCTCCTACCAAGCTCTATTTTTTTCGACCCATACACAAATCCATACACGAAACTACAAGGAAAAAACTCTTCCCACCAAACTCCAGTCCTATAATCTGTTCTATAGCTCCTCCCACCAAACTCCAGTCCTATATTCTGTTCTATAGCTCCTCCCACCAAACTCCAGTCCTATATTCTGTTCTATAGCTCCTCCCACCAAACTCCAGTCCTATATTCTGTTCTATAGCTCCTCCCACCAAACTCCAGTCCTATATTATGTTCTATAGCTCCTCCCACCAAACTCCAGTCCTATATTATGTTCTATAGCTCCTCCCACCAAACTCCAGTCCTATATTCTGTTCTATAGCTCCTTCCATCCTAACTGCAGAACAAACTATAAAATGAACATGCTGCATGAAAATTCAATAATGTTTGATAGTATAAAAACCCTATCTATGTCATTTTCTAGCCTCAGGAAGATTTTTAAAGCTGCTATATGCCTCTGAAATGGTCTACAAGCCATGTCTTGTATGCAGGATTTTACCCTACTCTTTTAGTTCTTTGAACCTCTGATCAAACGTTACTTATATATTGTGGTCTGTAGAACTTACTGCCAGACTTCACTCTGATATATTGTTCTTTATACCACGATTTCGGCACTTCCGGTGGGTTTATATGCAGTTTAGCCGTGCATTATTCTGCATATACCACCCTTGTGCATTTTTGAAATTTTTGGTATATACTTTTTCGGGGTCAAGTTGGACTTAGAATCTTTTTTGAAATGTGTGGCAGATATACAAATTCAATCTGGCCATCTTCCATGGTGAAAAATCGGCCGAACTAATATGAGGATCGAACCCCGGCCGCAGTGGTGGTAGGCGAAGGCCTTAGCCATAGCGCCACACTGAACGGTGATGAAACACAATGCGAAAATAAATAAATTCTAACCTGAGGTCCTAGTGGTACGTTTCCATTCAGTTTTCGTATTGATTCCAAGCTTGTCATGTTATAATATTAAAATCCCAAGAAGTATTCGATCCATAGACGAGGAATGCGTGCTAATTTTCTCCATTTTCTTCGATATAAATAAGAATCCATTGATTTTCCCAACGTACGCGAGTCGCGGCCCGGTTCGCTCTGTGCGAAGCCATTGTTTTTGTTCCTTGCCGGGAGAGGTACCGCTGTGTATACAGTCACTTTTCGTATGGAATCCAAGCTTGTCATGTTATAATATCGAAATCCCAAGAAGTTTTCGATCCATAGAAGAGGAATGCGTCCTAACTTTCTCCATTTTCTTCGATATAAATAAGAATCCATTGATTTTCCCAACGTACGCGAGTCGCGGTCCGGCCATTCCCACCCGCCTTCTTGTCCGACGAAAGTGTGTCAGTGGCCCGGATGTAGATATAGGTCATCCGCTCGCTGTACAAGGAAGACGCCGAAAATTTCGTACCGTGTTGGAAAATCAATGGATTCTTATTTATTTTGAATATATCGGACATATCAAGCATGGCGTGATCATCTAGAGTGTCTAAGGATATGTATGTTTTAATTTGAAAATGTGTCATGGTTGGATTCGATACGAAATGTGACTGTATACACAGCGGTACCTCTCCCGGCAAGGACCAAAAACAATGGCTTCGCGCAGAGCGGACACGGGCCGTGTCGCTTGCACTTCCAAAATGTCTTCGCCTGGCTATATTCTTTGGATTTCAGGTAAGAAATTGATACAAAATGGAGGAAATGGTGGTATAAACCTATTAGGTGATGCATATCGGGGCCCTAGGGCTGTATATGCTGTATATACCCTCGCCGCTCCGCGGCTCAGGTATATACAGCATATACAGCCCTAGGGCCCCGATATGCATCATCTATTAGCTTAATAGATCAAACTGATACCTACATATATTGTTCTATAGAACCTCCCACCAAACTACCACCGATATATATATATATATATATATATATATATATATATATATAGTTATATATATATTGTGTTAGGTTGGCGGAAAACGTTTTTGGAGAAACCGGGACTCGAACCCGGGACCCTTCAGCCTTGAAGCGGAAGCTCTACCTCTGAGCTACTTCCCCTGACCTGACGTTCTCTACCTTCAACCTACGCCTGGATCGGTGTGATACTGATAGGGAACATGTGACTACCTGGTGACCCGCCCCTGCGGGTTGGCCACCCGGGTACGGGGACTCACATAGTCATGTTCCCCTACAATTGTTCCATAGATCCTTCACTACCACCTATGTACCGTATATCCTCGATTAGAAGCCTGGGCTCATAATGATTTTAAGTGATAAATTGACCAGGCTTGTATTCGGGGCAGGCTTATATTTGAGGCAGGCTTGTATTTAGTTCACTAGAAGATTAACTCTGCCCCTTTCCAATATCTATCAAATTAATTCTATAACTTAAACTAATTTGCAGAAACTTCCTGATACTGACAATCATAATGTAACTTCATCCCATTTAGATATGTTTACCTGGTCACTTGGCGATTTATTTGTATAAGGAATATATAGAAATTTCACTTGAAATTCAAATCATGACTAAATAAGTAATCTCAATTGGATTTCTGCCACATACCCAGGCTTATTTTCGGGGCCCGGCTTGTATTAGATCAAGTGACTCTTTTGACCAGGCTTATAAACGGGGCAGGCTTATATTTGAGGCCAGGCTTGTATTCGAGGATATATATATATATATATATATATATATATATATATATATAAATATATTGTTCTGTAGATCCTACCACCACACTACTCCCTTCATATTCTTCTATAGATACTACCACCACGCTGTAGTCCTGTTTTATATTGTTCTATAGATCTTCCCACCAAACTGGTACCCTGGTGATGTATTAGGTAGTACACAACACAGTAAGATAGAGAAGGCATTGAAGGACGTCGACAGATCTGCAGGAATCCTGGACACCAGAACAGTCGCACTTGGTGAGAACACTTGAAAATGTAGGGTCAAATTTAACCCTTCAAGTTGTGATCGTCTTTATAACATGGAGATGGTCGGACGTGGGGAAAAAGTATCGCTAAAGATATGGTTAAAAAAATCTAAATATGTTTACGTTTTAAACTTTGCCTGTGGTGTACTTTGCAGGTATTGCATCAATGACCGGGCTGCTGTCCAACCCTCGCTACCATCTCATGGGTGGCCAGGCTCATGCCAACATGCCGTATAACGTTAGCGCTGGTAAAACTGGACTTCTTCTCTTCACCAAAACACGTAAGTAACAGTAACATGCAAAATACAACATGCTATACAACTGGGTTTCTAAAACATGCTAATATACATAAACCTTCCCATAACCATGAATCTTACCATGCCCTTGGCCCTAACCCTAACCCCAGTCATGCCCTTCGATCTAACCCTTACTCAAGCCATGCCCATGGCCCTGACTCTGACCCCAGTCATGGCCTTGACCCTAACCCTGACTCTAGCTATGCCTTGACCTTGACTCTAGCCATGCCCTTGGCCCTGACCTTGTCTCTAGCCTTGATCCTGACCTTGACTCTAGCCATGCTCTTGGCCCTGGCCTTGACTCTTGCCATGCCCTTGACCCTGACCTTGACTCTAGCCATGCCCTTGACCCTGGCCTAGATTCTAGCCATAACCTTGACTTTGACCTTGACTATTGTGATGCCCTTGACACTGACTTTGACTTCAGTCATGGCCTTGGGGTGAGGTCGAACGTTATCAGTAGACCAGACAATCATACACTGACAAATGGATCCAAAATCGGCCATCATCACTGCTTTTCTACTGTAGGCTGTAGTAATAACTCTGGATTATCTATATATTTTTGGCATCTGTGGCATACCTAACAATGCATTTATTTCCATGTTATAGAGCTTGGAATAAAAGGTGTGTATGGCGTCGTGACCTATGATGTGACAGACAAACCATTAAAGGTGGCCGTCATGTTTAGCGTACCCTTCAACATGTTGTTATACAAGGTCATGTTCCACTTCAGGGTAGGTGAACTGTTTGCACATTAACCCTTTAAAGGCCGCTGATGCAGGAGTGCATCATGCCTATTGGTCCTCATGATGCACCAATGGAGTGCTGGTGAGACTGCTCACCAGCACTTCATTGGAGCATCATGCCAACAAAATTAATGGGCATGATGCACTCCTACATCAACAGCCTTTAAAGGGTTAATGAGACACATTAATCTTGGAATTGATGTTTGTGGTATGAGTCTTGCTTATCTGCTATATGCAGATGACTTGGTTATAATGTCCACCTCAGCTAGGGGTCTGCAGAATCAGCTAAACAATTTGTTTCAGTATTGTAGAAAATGGCATCTACTAGTAAATATAAATAAGTCAAACATCATGATATTTAATCACAAAAAGAAGGATATTACTAACACCTTCAAGTATGGTGACACGCAGCTAGTAAGAGTAGAAAATTATAAGTACTTAGGGTTTATACTAACAACTAATCATAAAGACATCTTCTTTGATGCATACAATCAGCTTTATGACAAGGGTAGAAAAGCTGCCTATCAATCATATTCATGTTGCTATCAACATATTGGAAAACCAGATCCCAGGATGGCGCTCAAGTTATTTGATAGCCAGATAAGACCCTGCCTTGACTATGGCTGTGAGGTATGGGGCCTGACTAAGGGAAATAAGGTGGAGAAACTAGAGTCCATACACCTAAGGTACTTAAAATCAATGTTGAGTGTTAGAAAGCAGACAACAACAGCTGCAGTATATGCAGATACAGGGAGGGTACCTCTAAAAGCGCAATGGGAAATTCAAGCACTCAGATACTGGGAAAGAATTGTAAACCTCCCAGAGTCACACATACTACGTAAGTGTTACAAGAAGCTAACTTTGCTTGAAGTTTCTGGTCAGATAAATTGGTGCAGTAATATTAAATGCTTGTTGCACTCACTAGGTGAGCGTTATATTCAACTCTGGATTAACCAGACAACTTCCGACGACCCTAAAGCTATCACTGCTGTAACTGGACCGATAAATAGGAAATATATAGAACAAACAATGAATGAAATAACATCAGCTGGTGAAGGAAAAAAACTAAGAACATACAAAATATTCAAAACTGAGTTTAGGCTTGAAAGTTACCTATTCTGTATCCCTAACCAAGCCCATCGTACAGCATTAGCTCGTTTTAGACTCAGCTCTCATAACCTGGGTATAGAAACAGGAAGGCATTGCCGGCCCCCAAAACCTGTGTGTGATCGGATTTGTCTATATTGTTCTAGTGGCCTTGTAGATGATGAAATACATTTTCTTATCCGATGTGACTCTCATAGTGTATCAAGACAGTTGTTTGACAATGTTATGAATGAAAAAAATCAAAACTATCATGAATTGAATGATGTAGAGAAATTCATTTCTGCTATGAACAATACTAATACTGACGTCATCAAAGCTCTCGCCAAGTTTATATACAATGCATTTAGACAGAGACAGGAACTCTAATTGCTAGCCTATGTAACAGATGTGTATACTATGATATTCATGTAATCACCACTGTAACAAAGAGTGGGTATGTGTGCCAGGAGAGAGAGGGATGGAGAAAGAGAGAGAATTAGTGTGCGTATGTGTGTGTGAGAGGGAGAGAGAGCGAAAGAGAGTGATAGTAAGCCTTAGACTTAGTCGTAGAGTAGAGTAGTGGACATATTATATATATATATACATGCTATATATGTAAAGAACCATTTATGTATGACACATAGGTCAGTAATGACCTCTTTTTTGCTGTCAATAAAATATATTATTATTATTATTATTATTATTATTATTAATTCTAGCGTATTATTGACCGCACCATCGTATAATGTACACTCTGAGTTTAGGTTTTGGAACAGTATGGACTTACTTACCCAGCTGCTACTGATATAGGCCCTAACATGTACTCTGAGTTTGCAGAAAGTATAACTTTTTTTTCTAATGCATTTATCTTCAAAATTCAAAAGGTTATGGGTCCTGTTGGAAAATTGGGAAACTATCAGTTATGTGTCTGATCTAACCCCTACCCCCTAGCTTTCTTCCACCCACTTGACTGCAGCTTATATATAAGAATTTACGGTACATCACATCTTGTTTTTGGCCAAAAAAAAAGGTTTGTTTCCAGTTACCCGACCGACCCTAGCAAAACAGGGCCGATTTTTTTTAGCAAAACAATAAGGCCTAATGAGGAGACTACAACCTGTTGTTTTAGGTTGTCAATTCTTTAGTACTGGTCCAATTTGTAAGCTTTAAAAACAAAATGTACACCAGGTCAGTCCCAAGATTGCAGTCGGGGGGGGGGAGAGGATTTTGAAAAAGATCCCCGTGGGGGAGGGGGGGGGGGCAAAACCACAAAAGAATTGACAGTGGAGGGAGGGGGCAAAACTTGATGTGGCCGAATCAACAACTAGTATTACTGCAACATGTGTTTCCACACACGTATACAATTTTCTTTTTTTTTTTTTTTTTTTTGGGGGGGGGCATTTCACTCAATCAGTTGTCAGTGGGGGGATCACGCTATCTTGTATCATTATGGTGGTGGTGGGGGGGGGGGGGGTCGATCACTACCATTAGTTGTTGCTGGCTTACAGGGATGATGGGTTAAAGTAGTTTTGGCTGGTTGCTTATTTGTAGACAGATACCTCCCATAGTAAGCTTCCCATGCAGACTCAATGGGTTTGCTTAAAATATTCAAAGTGATACAAATTCTGTTCAAATCAATGGTTTTCGAAATTAAAAAAAAATGTATGCAAAGGACCATCCTCACGTAAAAGATGAAAATTACCTTTCTTTTGAGATATAACATGCCTATATTATGGTAATGGTAAGCTTATGGTAAAAAAAAATTAAAGAAAAAAAATCCGACCTGCCGACCCTAGCATTTCAGCTCATGTAACTGAAAACACACCTTTTTTTGGCGTTATATTAACAGTAGAAACTATACGAACTAGAACAACATATAAGAAATTTCCAATTGAGGGACATATTTAAATCAGCAAAGCCTTACATGGATTCATGTAATCCCTAGTCAACATAAGGTTCTAACTAAATCAAGATCAGTGACGATCAGGACTAATTAAAGAAGTAACCGTCCACACCTGACAAGAGCAAGGACTACACCCTTTATTCTCTCATTATTATTCATGCGGAGCTGTTGTAAGACTACACTGCGTGAATTTATTTGTAGCTCCTGAGGTAGGAGGGAACTGTTGTAAGACTACACTGTGTGAATTTATTTGTAGCTTCTGAGGTAGGAGGGAACTGTTGTAAGACTACACTGTGTGAATTTATTTGTAGCTTCTGAGGTAGGAGGGAACTGTTGTAAGACTACACTGTGTGAATTTATTTGTAGCTTCTGAGGTAGGAGGGAACTGTTGTAAGACTACACTGTGTGAATTTATTTGTAGCTTCTGAGGTAGGAGGGAGCTGTTGTAAGACTACACTGTGTGAATTTATTTGTAGCTCCTGAGGTAGGAGGGAACTGTTGTAAGACTACACTGTGTGAATTTATTTGTAGCTTCTGAGGTAGGAGGGAATTGTTGTAAGACTACACTGTGTGAATTTATTTGTAGCTTCTGAGGTAGGAGGGAACTGTTGTAAGACTACACTGCGTGAATTTATTTGTAGCTTCTGAGGTAGGAGGGAACTGTTGTAAGACTACACTGCATGAATTTATTTGTAGCTCCTGAGGTAGGAGGGAACTGTTGTAAGACTACACTGTGTGAATTTATTTGTAGCTTCTGAGGTAGGAGGGAACTGTTGTAAGACTACACTGCGTGAATTTATTTGTAGCTCCTGAGGTAGGAGGGAACTGTTGTAAGACTACACTGCGTGAATTTATTTGTACCTCCTTAGCAGGGAGCTGTTGTAAGACTACACTGTGTGAATTTATTTGTAGCTCCTGAGGTAGGAGGGAACTGTTGTAAGACTACACTGCGTGAATTTATTTGTACCTCCTGCTCAGGAGGGAACTGTTGTAAGACTACACCTTACTGTTTTGGGCTTCCAACTATCATCCTCATATAGTCAAATCCGCTGTTTAGTTATTATGTCTCTCTACTGATGCCTCTTTGATGACCAATATTTTATTTGGGCTATAGTCTGGTGTACCGTTGAATTGTTGCTCCCTATTTTTGAACTCTATGAAATTTAATGACAATTTTGAGTCAGTTGCTATTTTGTGTATATAGTATATATTGTTATTTATTTGTATATTTCCTTACATCCTACTGTATTTCACCATTCATTGTACATATCATTAATCTTCACTGAAAATGTGCAAACAACATTATTTGCAGCAATTGGCTGAGGATTCACCTTATTGTCTTATTTACCACTTTCTGTATGAATTGTGACTTGACAATTAAACATTTTCAAACCTAAAAAAAAAGTCAAAATTAAAAAAAAAAGAAAGAATTTCATTAACATGGTCAAGACACACTTTGAAATATTGCTATAAGCTGCAGGAGGGGTCTGAAATGGTCCCCATTCCTTAGTAAAGTCTATATGTAAAACCTGGTTGGTCGCTACAGTCTATATGTAAAACCTGGTCGGTCGCTACAGTCTATATGTAAAACCTGGTCGGTCGCTACTTGTTGGAAATGGACCCACTGTGCAGGTCGCTGTGCATATAGGTTATAATGCTATTATAATGTCAGATTTGCACCATTTTTGGAATCGTATCAGTACTCAATACTCACAAGTGATATCAATTCATTTCGATAAAAATTCAGCATTTTATGACACTTTCATGAGTACAAAATTCTAAATTATGCACAGGACCATGTGTCAAAATTATTTTCATAAGAAAGGTATTGATGTTAAGAATTTTCTGAGAAAGTATAAAACAATTCTGATGACTTTCAATAGTCCTTTTAGGAAAAATGTTAAAAAATTATGTTAAATTGCCCCGACATGTTCATAAGACTTTACACTTTTACCTAGAATGCTATGCCATATGGCTAAAAAAATATTTCTATGTATGAGGTTTCATATTTCCGTGATTAAATGTTGATATGATGAAAAAACACGTTTTTCCCCCGTATTTTAAAAGAGAATAATTGATATATTTTTACCTTTCAAAATTCCATATTTTAAAAAGTAGCTTGGGATCACCCATTTTTCTTTTCATAAGTCAATTCTATATAATTTAACTTATCTATAGACAAAAAGATGAAGATCTTCTACTGACTTTAACCAACGAGTAGCGACCAAACTTTAGCTTTATTTCATGTTGAGAACAGGCCTTACTACAGATTTGTATGGAAACATCCATTCCTCGCAGGGGCGTGAAGAAACTAAATCCTATTCTCCATGGCCCCATTCTCCACTGTTAAGCATCAACATAGCCCCAAACCCCTTGTCAACAAGAAAAATGTGGCAAGGACCACGGATAGGAGTTGCCACTCCTGTCCCCGACCTAGCCACTCACGTTACCTTGGAGAGTCGCTATGTTACGTAGTCACCGCAGCACAATGGCTCGTGTTGTTGCATAGCAACATCGCTAGCCACTGCGGGTGACGTCACTGAGGCAGCATGACGTCACCAATGATGTCATAGGTGACAGGGAGAAAACCGAAAACATTATGGAGTTGCTACAGTCGCTACGCTCCCGGCCGCTGACGCTTCTTGCAACTCCAAAAAAGTAATTTTTTTTTAGCACATTTAACACCAATGAAACATGAAATAAACTCAGAGATCCACTCGATTTACTCCAAACTAAGTGTTTCTTCACTCGATAGCCTCAAAGCAGTATTTCACTTGGCTCTGCCTCGTGGAATACTGCTTTGAGGCATGAAGAATTACTCAGTTTGGAGTAAATCTCGTGGACCTCTGTCTATGTACCCTGAGTTGGAGAAGGCTCTATAAGCCAGTTTAGGCCTCTGATTGATAAGCCATGGCTTACATGTGGGGTTTTTGATACAAATGTATGAGTGTTCTGTTTTATGTGTTCAGCAGAACGACCCCGGTGGACAAAATCATGGTGACACTTATATACATACACGTTATGTTTCAGGTGTTCAGAAGAAGGACCCAGGTAGACAAAGCCATGGTGACACAGATGTACAAGTGTTCTGGGGCATGGAGAGCTACCGGATATGAAGAGAAGACAGAGTATGGCATCCACATGAGAGGTATTACTTCACCCTTTAAGGGCTGCTGATGGATTAATGAGTCGTGCCCATTGGTCATTATGATGCACCAATGAAGTGCTGGTGAGTCTACCTGCCAGAACTTTATCGGAGCATCATGCCGACTATACGGGGTTGATATATAAACTCCCAGAGGGTCATCATGATGCTTCTCAGAAGTGCGGGTGAGACTGCTCACCAGCACTTCATTGGTGCATCATGACGACCAATGGGCATGATGCATTAATGCATCAGTGGCCTTTAGAGGGTTAACACATGATTTATCTAAAAACATTTTACTTGTAAGACAAAACCCAGGATTTGTTGTTATAAAAATACTGAGGTTTTGGCAAGTTGAAGTATAGTACAATACAGCATAACTGCAAAAATACCCTTGTCCCTAACTCCAGTCATTCCCTTGTCCCTAATCCTAACTCCAATCATTCCCTTGTCAAAACCCTAACTCCAGTCATTCCACTGTCCCTAACTCTAACTTGAGTCATTCCCTTGTCCCTAATCCTAACTCTAGTCATTCCCTTGTCCCTTACCCTAACTCCAGTCATTCCCTTGTCCCTAACTCCAGTCATTCCCTTGTCCCTTACCCTAACTCCAGTCATTCCCTTGTCCCTAACTCCAGTCATTCCCTTGTCCCTAACTCAGTCATTCCCTTGTCCCTAATCCTAACTCCAGTCATACCCTTGTCAATAACTCCATTCATTCCCTTGTCCCTAACTCTAACTCCAGTCATTCCCTTGTCCCTAACTCTAACTCCTGTCATTCCCTTGTCCCCAACTCCAGTCATTCCCTTGTCCCTAACTCAAGTCATTCCCTTGTCCCTAACCAGGTTTACTATGGTGAAAACAGAACGAAAATACCATTTCTAGATCAAAAGTTATAGGCAAAAGAATAAGAAAATTATGCTAAATTATGCTAATTATAGATGTATCTCAAGACCAATTAGGCGTAGAGCTTATTGCCATTCAGAAATAGTCATACCTAGCATACCCATATTTAGCAAACCATTCCCCTGAAACTAACAGGAGTAGGTATTTTTGTTGATTTCTGTTACCATGGAAACATGATTTCCATTCTAAATAGGAAAATCAATGATCCCATTCGAAAGAATTTTTCACCAGGTTTACTATGGTGAAAACAGAACAAAAATACCATTTCTATATCAAAAGTTATAGGCAAAAGAATAAGAAAATTATGCTAATTTAGCTAATTTAGGCCTGCATTTACTATAATGCAACAACAGTGGTTCATTGTTCAGTTTAACAAGAATCCATGATAGGAATTGTGGATATTTTTAGAGTGAATATTCATTGCGAGAAAATTCTGATTAGACATCACTGACACAAATGAGGACATGTGTCCATGTCTGTGCATATGAACATAGAGTTAAGTTAGAGAACTAATCCACAGGGCTACCCTACTGGTGACACCTGGGGATATATACATAGGTAGGTCTACACCCTACTCAATCATCAGGTCTCATGGTCCTAATAGTATCCACACTGAAGGGCACTGCACTGAGGGCTACACCTGACACTTTCTGTATCACACTTTTAATAGAGTTTGCCTCAACTTAGAAAATATATAAAGCTAGTTTTAAAATCCAGGACATTCATACTTTCCATATATCACAGTTGAGATGAGAAAAAGGCGAATATTTTTAAACCTGAATGTGAATATCATTTTGGAAGCATGCTGTACTTAAATGGTCCAATATACAAAGGTGAGGTTGACCATATATGTATCTTTTTGCATTTTCCACTTCTATACATATCCAACTATCATAATCTAAAAGTATTTGAAAATAGCAACAGAACATGAATGATATTTTGGCAGAAAATGAGGTCATAAATTTCCCCATTGACTCCTATATGCCCAGTGAGTAATATCCTTAGATTAGCTATAGTCCCATTCTGATACATACTATACTACTCAATCATGTCTCATTGTCTATATATGTATGTGTTAAACCTCCAGGTACCATGACAGACAACACACACTCCCGTCTCTATATATGTATGTGTTAAACCTCCAGGTACCATGACAACACACACTCCCGTCTCTATATATATGTATGTGTTAAACCTCCAGGTACCATGACAGACAACACACACTCCCGTCTCTATATATGTATGTGTTAAACCTCCAGGTACCATGACAACACACACTCCCGTCTCTATATATATGTATGTGTTAACCCTCCAGGTACCATGACAGACAACACACACTCCCGTCTCTATATATGTATGTGTTAAACCTCCAGGTACCATGACAACACACACTCCCGTCTCTATATATATGTATGTGTTAAACCTCCAGGTACTATGACAGACAACACACACTCCCGTCTCTATATATGTATGTGTTAAACCTCCAGGTACCATGACAACACACACTCCCGTCTCTATATATGTATGTGTTAAACCTCCAGGTACTATGACAGACAACACCCACTCCCGTCTCTATATATGTATGTGTTAAACCTCCAGGTACTATGACAGACAACACACACTCCCGTCTCTATATATGTATGTGTTAAACCTCCAGGTACTATGACAGACAACACCCACTCCCGTCTCTATATATGTATGTGTTAAACCTCCAGGTACTATGACAGACAACACACATTCCCGTCTCTATATATATGTATGTGTTAAACCTCCAGGTACTATGACAGAGAACACCCACTCCCGTCTTATCGTCTGGGTAGATGTGGCCAATGCAGACATTGCCAAAGGACCAACCCTCAATGCTGTCTGTGAGAAAAAGGGGGTAAGATGTCATTATTTCTTATCAATATAGTGTCTATAAATAAATAATGCAGTATACTGATCTAGCGGGATAAATTATTGACCCATGCGATAATTCCCTTCATTCAGTGCAGAATTTTTTAGTGTGCATTACATAATAGCTGGTACCCATCATCCTGGCTGTTATCAGTGCTTATTTCTCAGGGTACCAGATCAAGCATTAGTGCCTACTAAGGAATCTTAACCAGGCTGGTTTGATTAGTCTTTTCCATACATTTTCTATATCAAATATCAGCAGATAAGTTTTTGTTAATGGGGATTCAGATGATGGAATACCCCCCTCCCCCAACACGATAGTTCTGAAGGGAAATAGGTATAATCTTTTGACCCAACATGTATGTGAGTATGCTGTATGTATTTATATGCACTGGGTATTATATCATGTATTCAATTCAAGTCTTGAACACTGATTTCAGAGTGAACTAATGTATTTCATGTTGGGACTGAGTGTTTCAGTCCAACTCTGTCTTTATCTTCCTAAAAAATGTATTGTTTCTTTAGTCAAATATAAGTTCTTCTATGAGCTCTAATCATTGTGTTTGTGTGTATTCAGATCATCATTGGCAGTAACTTATGTCGCCGTGAGTGTGCCCCAACCGGCCGCTGCTGGACATCACACAAGTGTCAATCAGATGCCAACTGTACCACCGCCTCTCTCATCTGTACCGGATCATGTGACCAATGCTAATGGTAGCCATGATAACACATTGAAGCAACCCAATAAACCTTTATGGACAGGAGATGCATGAATGCATCATGCCCATTGATCGTCATGATACATTATAATAGCAGTAGTAAGTCTACTCTAGATCTTCATTGATGTGCGACTCCATTGGGAGTGCCATTTACATCAACCCCTTAAGGATGCATCAATGCAGTCCTGACTAATTACATGCCAGTGCTGCATTCATGCATCATGATGACCAACTGCCATGATGCATTCATGCATCATGATGACCAATTGCCATGATGCATTCATGCATCATGATGACCAACAGTCATGATGCATTCATGCATCATGATGACCAACAGTCATGATGCATTCATGCATCATGATGACCAATTGCCATGATGCATTCATGCATCATGATGACCAACAGTCATGATGCATTCATGCATCATGATGACCAATGGCATCATGATGACCAGTCGCATCATGGTAACCAATTGTTATGATGCATTCATGTCTAATAATAACCAATGTGCATGATGCACCCATGCATCATGATAACTAATGGACATGATGCATTCATGCATCATGATAACATGATGCATTCATGCATCATGGTTACCATGATGCATTCATGCAAACCAATGGGCATGATGCCTTAATGCATCATAGTTACCAATGGGCATGATGCATTCATGCATCGTGGTAATCTGTGGGCATGACGCATCCATGCAACATGGTAACCTGTGGGCATGATGCATTCTTGCATCATGATAACCAATGGACATGATGCATTCATGCATCTGCATCATTCTGACCAATGGTCATGATGCGTTCATCGTCATGATGCATTGAGCAGTATTTGGCATATATAGGGTTAACGTGACTTGGTGCTTACTAACATTCTGCAGTAAGACTTTGTTACTTATTCCTTATCAAATTATGCCCTTGTATAGAAAAAAAGATGAAAGGTTTGTTTACACATCTTGCCAAATAGAATGATGTCAATCGCAAGTGGTCAAACAGTAAGCATCTGTAGGGGCAGTATTTCCCTGTACTCAGTGGCAAACCCCCAGGGGCGGGTCTCCGGGTAATCACTGCCCCCCCCTAGTGTGTATCATACCGATCCAGGTGTGGATGGAAGGTGGAAATGTCAGGCCAAGGGGAAGTAGCTCAGAGGAAGAGCTTCTGCTTCGAAGTTGGAGGGCCCCGGGTTCGAGTCCTGGTTTCTCCAAGAACATTTTCACCGACCTCTACACAATCATTGCATAGGTGGACAGCTATATGGCATAAATCTTACAAATTAAAGGTACCAAGTGTCATTCTTCCCAGCTTAGAAAATATATATGCATTGCATTCTTCTCAACATTTGTCATAACCCTTTAAAGAAAAACCCTACCCTATTTTCATGATAGCCTATTTTGATGGCTTTTATTCCACAACTTAACCAATATGGCAGGCGAGCGATTGGTCGGCGACGATGTAGGATGTTCCCGTAGTTGGCTATGTGCTCTTATGAGAAAAACAGTGTGGAACCAGCGAAACACACCCAGGGCAAACTGCAACATCATGCAAGTGCTGTCACAGAACACAATGCCTAACTGATAGCTGTAAGAAAATGCAATATTGCATGGCCTGAGACTGAACTGTCCCAAGTTGAACAATTTAGTGTCATCTTATTTGTTGCCTCTCTGTCTACTTGAAGTAGGCTTTGCTGAAGCCTACTACAAGTAGCCTGCCCATGCTAACCAATCAGACTGTCATCTGAACTCTCTTAGGGATGGGGAAGGGTGTGCACATGATAAGCAGGATGGGGGAGGGTGTGTGCAAGATACGCAGGATGGGGAAGGGTGTGCGCATGATATGCAGGATGGGGAAGGGTGTGCACATGATAAGCAGGATGGGGGAAGGGTGTGCGCAAGATACGCAGGTTGGGGAGGGTGTGCGCATGATACGCAGGATGGGGAAGGGTGTGCGCATGATACGCAGGATGGGGGAAGGGTGTGCGCAAGATACGCAGGTTGGGGGAGGGTGTGCGCATGATACACGGGATGGGGAAGGGTGTGCACATGACAAGCAGGATGGGGGAAGGGTGTGCGCAAGATACGCAGGATGGTGGAGGGTGTGTGCAAGATACACAGGTGGGGGGAGGGGTATAAACGATGCAGAGGGTGGGGGAGGGTTTATGCATGATACGCAGCATGGGGGAGGGTGTGTGCCAGTCCGAGAGAGAGGTATGAATGATGCAGAGGGTGGGGGAGGGATTATGCAATATACACAGGATGGGGGAGGGTGTGCACATTATATGCAGGGTGGGGGAGGGTTTATGCATGATACGCAGAATGGGGGAGGATGTGCGCATGATACACAGGATGGGGGAGGGTGTACACATTATATGCAGGGTGGGGGAGGGTGTGTGCATGATATGCAGTGTGGGGGCAGGGTGTGTACATGATACGCAGGATGGGGGAGGGTGTGCGCAAGATACGCAGGGTGGGAGGAGGGTGTGCGCATGATATGGGGGAGGGTGTGCGCAAGAAACACAGGATGGGGGAGGGTGTACACATTATACGCAGGATGAGGGAGGGTGTGCGCATGATACGCAGGATGGGGGAGGATGTGCGCATGATCCACAGGATGGGGGAGGGTGTACACATTATATGCAGGATTGGGGAGGGTGTGCGCAAGATATGCAGGTTGGGGGAGGGTGTGCGCATGATACACGGGATGGGGAAGGGTGTGCACATGACAAGCAGGATGGGGGAAGGGTGTGCGCAAGATACGCAGGATGGTGGAGGGTGTGTGCAAGATACACAGGTGGGGGGAGGGGTATAAACGATGCAGAGGGTGGGGGAGGGTTTATGCATGATACGCAGCATGGGGGAGGGTGTGTGCCAGTCCGAGAGAGGGGTATGAATGATGCAGAGGGTGGGGGAGGGATTATGCAATATACACAGGATGGGGGAGGGTGTGCACATTATATGCAGGGTGGGGGAGGGTTTATGCATGATACGCAGGATGGGGGAGGATGTGCGCATGATACACAGGATGGGGGAGGGTGTACACATTATATGCAGGGTGGGGGAGGGTGTGTGCATGATACGCAGTGTGGGGGCAGGGTGTGTACATGATACGCAGGATGGGGGAGGGTGTGCGCAAGATACGCAGGGTGGGAGGAGGGTGTGCGCATGATATGGGGGTGGGTGTGCGCAAGATACACAGGATGGGGGAGGGTGTACACATTATACGCAGGATGAGGGAGGGTGTGCACATGATACGCAGGATGGGGGAGGATGTGCGCATGATACACAGGATGGGGGAGGGTGTACACATTATATGCAGGGTGGGGGAGGGTGTGTGCATGATACGCAGTGTGGGGGCAGGGTGTGTACATGATACGCAGGATGGGGGAGGGTGTGCGCAAGATACGCAGGGTGGGAGGAGGGTGTGCGCATGATATGGGGGTGGGTGTGCGCAAGATACACAGGATGGGGGAGGGTGTACACATTATACGCAGGATGAGGGAGGGTGTGCACATGATACGCAGGATGGGGGAGGATGTGCGCATGATCCACAGGATGGGGGAGGGTGTACACATTATATGCAGGATTGGGGAGGGTGTGCGCATGATACGCAGGGTGGGGGAGGGTGTGCGCAAGATACGCAGGATGGGGGAGGGTGTGCGCAAGATACGCAGGATGGGGGAGGGTGTGCGCATGATATGGGGGTGGGTGTGCGCAAGATACGCAGGGTGGGGGAGGGTTTGCGCATGATACGCAGGGTGGGGGAGGGTCTGCACATGATACGCAGGATGAGGGGAGGGTGTGCACAAGATAAGCAGGGTGGGGGAGGGTGTGCGCATGACACGCAGGATGGGGGAGGGTGTGCGCATGATATGCAGGGTGGGCCAGGGTGTGCGCAAGATACGCAGGGTGGGCGAGGGTGTGCGAGGGTGTGCGCATGATACGCAGGATGGGGGGGAGGGTGTGCACAAGATACGCAGGGTGGGGGAGGGTGTGCGCAAGATACGCAGGGTGGGCGAGGGTGTGCGAGGGTGTGCGCATGATACGCAGGATGGGGGGAAGGTGTGCGCAAGATACGCAGGGTGGGGGAGGGTTTGCGCATGATACGCAGGGTGGGGGAGGGTCTGCACATGATACGCAGGATGGGGGAGGGTGTGCGCAAGATACGCAGGGTGGGGGAGGGTGTGCCCATGATACGCAGGGTGGGGGAGGGTGTGCACAAGATATGCAGGGTGGGGGAGGGTGTGCGCAAGATATGCAGGATGGGGGAGGGTCCCTAACATTTATACATGGGCCGTTTACACTATCCCAGCGCCGAAGGCGCTGGTGGCGGATCCAAATAACATGATATCAGTGCCATATAGCGCTAGCGGCCACTAGGCACGGACAGCGCCAGCGGGTTTCGGTGTACTGATTTCTCCGGTCAGCAAAGACGATATTTTCGTTTGACAGTTTAACGCAAGATGGCAGCACGACTAAATATTACACTCTCCGAGCATCTATCTGGTACGGGCCTCGACGCTTGGGGAGTGATTACCTGTTGCCAAGTAAACAAGTGGCAATTATACTTGTGTCCAATAAAAAAGATTCTGGCATGGTTATTGAATATGTGCCCCCATAGAGGAGAGATGCAGGTTTATCTGATGCATCTGATGACGTCACGATTGACAAAATGCATATGGTGCTGCATTGGTTAAATATGGTAGGGATAACAAAATGTGTTTTATTTAGAATAGTGAGCAGTACAGGGTTATGGTACTGCACAGACACCTTTTGGTGGGTTATCTGCCCGGTCCCTGCACTCAGCATCTAATATAACACCATGCTCGTTACGGGAATTTCATAACACACCCATACCACGGATTTTTGGGGGTAAAAAGCACCCCTTTTCCCTTAAAAACAAGGTATTTTACACCTCTAAAATGACCCCTTTTTTGGGAAAACACTGACATGTTTCCAAAACTCCCCCCTATTTCTATAAGTGCAGACTTTTCAGCACCAAAAGTGAACAGGTTCGTTCTCCAAAATACCCCCCTTTTCTGAAAAAAGCTGACTTTGCCCAAAAAATACCCCCCTATTTTTGATTTTCACAGATCTTTCTCTTAAAATACAGCCCTTTTCCCCCAAATCCACGGACATGCGAATTTTGAGGAAATACCCCCCTTTCCCCCTGTTTTTGGTAACATGCATGGTGTATTTTTGTATACAGAGTGCAGGGACCGGGGTTATCTGTTTATATTCTTGAGGGATATAATAAATCATGCTAGGGGAAAATCTACAAACAGCATCTGGTTGCATCCTTACAGTGCTGTGCATGCACAACTGGGATGCATCTTGTCAATCGTGACGTCATCAGATGCATTAGCCAAACCTGCATCTCTCCTCTATGGGGCACATATTTCAATAACCATCCCAGAATCATTTTATTGGACATAATAACCATCAAAATACACTCTCGTGAAAAAAGTGGGTAGGATTTTTCTTTCAGGGCAGCCAGTGCATTAATGGATCATGCCCATTGGTCATTGCGATGCATGAGTGCAGCCCTGCTACGTAAATTCATCATGACCATCCTATGGGACTGATATTCAAATGAAGTGCTAGCAAGCAGACTCGCCAGCACTTCATTGGTGTATCTTGAAGACCACTGGGCATGATGCATTCCTGCATCAGCAGCCATTAATGGGTGAGAATACTTGTGAGAAATAAGTAATTATTGCCAGCCAGGTACTGGGTGAATTTTAGCAAGACCACCTCCTTCCAGGTTAATGAAAACCCACGCCAAGAAATGATTCTGTAAAGTTACTCCTCCTCGCAAATCATACATACAATTGAAATCACCGTAAAACCCCGCGTATAAGACACGGTTTATAGACCATTTCAGCCCCTTGGTGCGGCTTATAGGATCACCATAAGCTGTGGGTGCAGCTTATACAAGGGGTTTTACCCAGACTATAATAAGGAATATCAACCATTTCAGCCCCCAGCTGCAGCTTGCAGAATTCTCTCAAATCAAGGTATGGCTTATACGTGGGTGTGGCTTAATACGCGAGGTTTTATGGTATATGTTATGGTGAACTAGCCATTTAGATTTGACCCCTTCCCCTCCCAGTGTGGAGGTTTATTTCAATCTGGCCCAGGTCGACCACTAGCGTGAGTTGCCGATATTATATCAATGTGTCATGCCCATTGTATCTGCATGATACATGAGGGCAGCAAGGGGCATGATGCCCATTGTATCTGCATGATACATGAGGGCAGCAAGGGGCATGATGCCCATTGTATCTGCATGATACATGAGGGCAGCAAGGGGCATGATGCCCATTGTATCAACATGATACATGAGGGCAGCAAGGGGCATGATGCCCATTGTATCTGCATGATACATGAGGGCAGCAAGGGGCATGATGCCCATTGTATCTGCATGATACATGAGGGCAGCAAGGGGCATGATGCCCATTGTATCAGCA
The DNA here is from genome assembly GCA_949317995.1 of Acholoe squamosa. NCBI lineage: Eukaryota > Metazoa > Annelida > Polychaeta > Phyllodocida > Polynoidae > Acholoe > Acholoe squamosa. Next base: position 235,867 of record OX439047.1, on the reverse strand, counting down.
TGATACATGAGGGCAGCAAGGGGCATGATGCCCATTGTATCAGCATGATACATGAGGGCAGCAAGGGGCATGATGCCCATTGTATCAGCATGATACATGAGGGCAGCAAGGGGCATGATGCCCATTGTATCTGCATGATACATGGAGGCAGCAAGGGGCATGATGCCCATTGTATCAGCATGATACATGGAGGCAGCAAGGGGCATGATGCCCATTGTATCTACATGATACATGAGGGCAGCAAGGGGCATGATGCCCATTGTATCAGCATGATACATGGAGGCAGCAAGGGGCATGATGCCCATTGTATCAGCATGATACATGGAGGCAGCAAGGGGCATGATGCCCATTGTATCTGCATGATACATGGAGGCAGCAAGGGGCATGTTGCCAATTGTGTCAGCATGATACATGGAGGCAGCAAGGGGCATGATGCCCATTGTATCAGCATGATACATGGAGGCAGCAAGGGGCATGATGCCCATTATATCAGCATGATACATGAGGGCAGCAAGGGGCATGATGCCCATTGTATCAGCATGATACATGAGGGCAGCAAGGGGCATGATGGCCATTGTATCAGCATGATACATGGAGGCAGCAAGGGGCATGATGCCCATTGTATCTGCATGATACATGAGGGCAGCAAGGGGCATGATGGCCATTGTATCAGCATGATACATGGAGGCAGCAAGGGGCATGATGCCCATTGTATCTGCATGATACATGAGGGCAGCAAGGGGCATGATGCCCATTGTATGAGCATAATACATGGAGGCAGCAAGGGGCATGATGCCCATTATATCTGCATGATACATGAGGGCAGCAAGGGGCATGATGCCCATTATATCAGCATGATACATGGAGGAAGCAAGGGGCATGATGCCCATTGTATCAGCCTGATACATGGAGGCAGCAAGGGGCATGATGCCCATTGTATCAGCATGATACATGAGGGCAGGAAGGGGCATGATGCCAATTGTATCTGCATGATACATGGAGGCAGCAAGGGGCATGATGCCCATTGTATCTGCATGATACCTGGAGGCAGCAAGGGGCATGATGCCCATTGTATCAGCATGATACCTGGAGGCAGCAAGGGGCAAGATGCCCATTGTATCAGAATGATACATGGAGGCAGCAAGGGGCATGATGCCCATTGTATCAGCATGATACTTGGAGGCAGCAAGGGGCATGATGCCCATTGTATCAGCATGATACATGAGGTCAGCAAGGGGCATGATGCCCATTGTATCTGCATGATACATGAGGGCAGCAAGGGGCATGATGCCCATTGTATCTGCATGATACATGAGGGCAGCAAGGGGCATGATGCCCATTGTATCAGCATGATACATGAGGGCAGCAAGGGGCATGATGCCATTGTATCTGCATGATACATGGAGGCAGCAAGGGGCATGATGCCCATTGTATCAGCATGATACATGGAGGCAGCAAGGGGCATGATGCCCATTGTATCAGCATGATACATGGAGGCAGCTAGGGGCATGATGCATGATGCCCATTGTGTAAGCATGATACATGGAGGCAGCAAGGGGCATGATGCCCATTGTATCTGCATGATACATGAGGGCAGCAAGGGGCATGATGCCCATTGTATCAGCATGATACATGGAGGCAGCAAGGGGCATGATGCCCATTGTATCAGCATGATACCTGGAGGCAGCAAGGGGCATGATGCCCATTGTATCAGCATGATACATGGAGGCAGCAAGGGGCATGATGCCCATTGTATCAGCATGATACATGAGGGGAACAAGGGGCATGATGCCCATTGTATCAGCATGATACCTGAGGGCAGCAAGGGGCATGATGCCCATTGTATCAGCATGATACATGGAGGCAGCAAGGGGCATGATGCCCTTTGTATCTGCATGATACCTGGAGGCAGCAAGGGGCATGATGCCCATTGTATCTGCATGATACATGAGGCCAGAAAGGGGCATGATGCCCATTGTATCTGCATGATACCTGTAGGCAGCAAGGGGCATGATGCCCATTGTATCAGCATGATACATGGAGGCAGCAAGGGGCATGATGCCCATTGTATCTGCATGATACCTGGAGGCAGCAAGGGGCAAGATGCCCATTGTATCTGCATGATACATGAGGGCAGCAAGGGGCATGATGCCCATTGTATCTGCATGATACCTGTAGGCAGCAAGGGGCATGATGCCCATTGTATCAGCATGATACATGGAGGCAGCAAGGGGCATGATGCCCATTGTGTCAGCGTTATACATGGAGGCATCAAGGAGCATTATGCCCATTGTATCAGCATGATACATGGAGGCAGCAAGGGGCATGATGCCCATTGTATCAGCATGATACATGGAGGCAGCAAGGGGCATGATGCCCATTGTATCAGCATGATACATGGAGGCAGCAAGGGGCATGATGCCCATTGTATCTGCATGATACATGAGGGCAGCAAGGGGCATGATGCCCATTGTATCTGCATGATACATGGAGGCAGCGAGGGGCATGATGCCCATTGTGTCAGCATGATACATGAGCGTAGCAAGGGGCATGATGCCCATTGTATTAGCATGATAGATGAGGGCAGCAAGGGGCATGATGCCCATTGTATCAGCATGATACATGAGGGCAACAAGGGGCATGATGCCCATTGTATCAGCATGATACATGGAGGAAGCAAGGGGCATGATGCCCATTGTGTCAGCATGATACATGGAGGCACCAAGGGGCATGATGCACATTGTGTCAGCATGATACATGGAGGCAGAAAGGGGCAAGATGCCCATTGTATCAGAATGATACATGGAGGCAGCAAGGGGCATGATGCCCATTGTATCAGCATGATACATGGAGGTAGCAAGGGGCATGATGCCCATTGTATCAGCCTGATACCTGGAGGCAGCAAGGGGCATGATGCCCATTGTATCAGCATGATACATGGAGGCATCAAGGGGCATGATGCCCATTGTATCTGCATGATACATGGAGGCAGCAAGGGGCATGATGCCCATTGTATCTGCATGATACATGAGGGCAGCAAGGGGCATGATGACCATTGTATCAGCCTGATACCTGGAGGCAGCAAGGGGCATGATGCCCATTGTATCTGCATGATACATGGAGGCATCAAGGGGCATGATGCCCATTGTGTCAGCATGATACATGGAGGCAGCAAGGGGCATGATGCCCATTGTATCAGCATGATACATAGAGGCAGCAAGGGGCATGATGCCCATTGTATCTGCATGATACATGGAGGCAGCAAGGGGCATGATGCCCATTGTATCTGCATGATACATGGAGGCAGCAAGGGGCATAATGCCCATTGTATCTGCATGATACATGAGGGCAGCAAGGGGCATGATGCCAATTGTATCTGCATGATACATGGAGGCAGCAAGGGTCATGATGCCCATTGTATCTGCATGATACATGAGGGCAGCAAGGGGCATGATGCCCATTGTATCTGCATAATACATGGAGGCAGCAAGGGGCATGATGCCCATTGTATCTGCATGATACATGAGGGCAGCAAGGGGCATGATGCCCATCGTATCAGCATGATAGCTGGAGGCAGCGAAGGGCATGATGCCCATTGTATCTGCATGATACATGGAGGCAGCAAGGGGCATGATGCCCATTGTATCAGTATGATACCTGGAGGCAGCAAAGGGCATGATGCCCATTGTATTTGCATGATACATGGAGGCAGCAAGGGGCATGATGCCCATTGTATCAGCATGATACATGGAGGCAGTAAGGGGCATGATGCCCATTGTATCTACATGATACATGGAGGCAGCAAGGGGCATGATGGCCATTGTATCTGCATGATACCTGGAGGCAGCAAGGGGCATGATGCCCATTGTATCAGCAAGATACATGGAGGCAGCAAGGGGCATGATGCCCATTGTATCAGCATGATACATGGAGGCAGCAAGGGGCATGATGCCCATTGTATCTACATGATACATGGAGGCAGCAAGGGGCATGATGGCCATTGTATCAGCATGATACATGTAGGCAGCAAGGGGCATGATGCCCATTGTATCTACATGATACCTGGAGGCAGTAAGGGGCATGATGCCCATTGTATCTGCATGATACATGAGGGCAGCAAGGAGCATGATGCCCATTGTGTCAGCATGATACATGGAGGCAGCAAGGGGCATGATGCCCATTGTATCAGCATGATACATGAGGTCAGCAAGGGGCATGATGCCCATTGTATCTGCATGATACATGAGGGCAGCAAGGGGCATGATGCCCATTGTATCTGCATGATACATGAGGGCAGCAAGGGGCATGATGCCCATTGTATCAGCATGATACATGAGGGCAGCAAGGGGCATGATGCCATTGTATCTGCATGATACATGGAGGCAGCAAGGGGCATGATGCCCATTGTATCAGCATGATACATGGAGGCAGCAAGGGGCATGATGCCCATTGTATCAGCATGATACATGGAGGCAGCAAGGGGCATGATGCATGATGCCCATTGTGTAAGCATGATACATGGAGGCAGCAAGGGGCATGATGCCCATTGTATCTGCATGATACATGAGGGCAGCAAGGGGCATGATGCCCATTGTATCAGCATGATACATGGAGGCAGCAAGGGGCATGATGCCCATTGTATCAGCATGATACCTGGAGGCAGCAAGGGGCATGATGCCCATTGTATCAGCATGATACATGGAGGCAGCAAGGGGCATGATGCCCATTGTATCAGCATGATACATGAGGGGAACAAGGGGCATGATGCCCATTGTATCAGCATGATACATGGAGGCAGCAAGGGGCATGATGCCCATTGTATCAGCATGATACATGGAGGCAGCAAGGGGCATGATGCCCATTGTATCAGCATGATACAGGAGGGCAGCAAGGGGCATGATGCCCATTGTATCAGCATGATACATGAGGGCAGCAAGGGGCATGATGCCCATTGTATCAGCATGATACATGTAGGCAGCAAGGGGCATGATGCCTATTGTATCAGCATGATACATGGAGGCAGCAAGGGGCATGATGCCCATTGTATCTGCATGATACATGAGGGCAGCAAGGGGTATGATGCCCATTGTATCAGCATGATACATGGAGGCAGCAAGGGGCATGATGCCCATTGTATCAGCATGATACATGGAGGCAGCAAGGGGTATGATGCCCATTGTATCAGCATGATACATGACGGCAGCAAGGGGCATGATGGCCATTGTATTAGCATGATACATGGAGGCAGCAAGGGGCATGATGGCCATTGTATCAGCATGATACATGGAGGCAGCAAGGGGCATGACGGCCATTGTATCAGCATGATACATGAGGGCAGCAATGGGATGATGCCCATTGTATCTGCATGATACATGGAGGCAGCAAGGGGCATGATGCCCATTGTATCTGCCTGATACATGGATGCAGCAAGGGGCATGATTCCCATTGTGTCAGCATGATACATGAGGGCAGCAAGGGCATGATGCCCATTGTATCAGCATGATACATGGAGGCAGCAATGGGCATGATGCCCATTGTGTCAGCATGATACATGAGGGCAGCAAGGGCATGATGCCCATTGTATCTGCATGATACATGGAGGCAGCAAGGGGCATGATGCCCATTGTATCTGCATGATACATGGAGGCAGCAAGGGGCATGCTTCCCATTGTGTCAGCATGATAGATGAGGGCAGCAAGGGCATGATGCCCATCTTGTCAGCATGATACCTGAGGGCAGCAAGGGGCATGATGCCCATTGTATCAGCATGATACATGGAGGCAGCAATGGGCATGATGCCCATTATATCTGCATGATACATGGAGGCAGCAAGGGGCATGATGCCCATTGTATCAGCATGATACATGGAGGCAGCAAAGGGCATGATGCCCATTGTATCTGCATGATACATGAGGGCAGCAAGGGGCATGATGCCCATTGTATCTGCATGATACCTGGAGGCAGCAAGGGGCATGATGCCCATTGTATCTACATGATACATGGAGGCAGCAAGGGGCATGATGCCCATTGTATCAGCAAGATACATGGAGGCAGCAAGGGGCATGATGCCCATTGTATCTGCATGATACATGGAGGCATCAAGGGGCATGATGCCCATTGTGTAAGCATGATACATGGAGGCAGCAAGGGGCATGATGCCCATTGTATCAGCCTGATACGTGGAGGCAGCAAGGAGCTTTTGAGGGTTAATTTCACATATTGACCCCTTAGGGTTTGTATGATGCTTGAGTAACTCGCCATGGCTACATTCCTGCATTATGACGACCAATGGGCATGATACATCAATCCGTTAGCTGCCCTCAATGGGTTAACAGTGAAACCGTTCATGATTTAAATGGTTTTTTTTCATCAATTATAAAAAGTTTTTTCAAAATTAGATTTTTTTAACCCTGAAAAGGTAAACAGATTTTGATCTCTCTTTTTTTCTGGATGGCATGTTTTGATTTTTTCAACATTTAAAACAAAAGTTTGGAAAAACTGAAAAGGATGCTTTTTGAAGTTTTTATTTATTGGCAAGTGAGGCTCTTGTAGCCCTTGAGCCCATAGCTGAAAATTGGCCCAAAGGTATCATCTGTGGCGACTAAACTAAACCATGCATTTTGGGTAGGTACATGTCTCAGGACCTCAAATCACTTTGCTAGACATCTGGAGGTGGCAGCTTAGCTTCAGAATCATCTGATGGAAGTCCAATTATCTCTGGCAGCCTCTCCGAGACCAGTTTATTGGTCACCATTTCCTTAATAATTGGGTTAGAGAGACAGGACCAGCACCAAAATGAGGCCCAGTGCAAGCTCCTCATCCACAAGTCCAGTTTTGATGGTTATCTCATTTGCATATTTGAATATTCATGCAAATATCCAGACTTTTTGGAAATATTTTAAAATATTTCACTTTCACAATGCATAAAACCCAAGGAAACAGATTTAGCTATTCATGACTAATACCAGGATATATATATATATATATATATATATATATATATATATATATATATATATATATATATATATATATATAGCTTATTCCAAGATTTACTGGGCCTGGGTCTGGAATTAACAAACTCAGTGTTTCTTAGTAATATTATTTTTTATTGATAGCCCTATATCTTGGCTTATTAAAAAGTTACATTCAAGGATCAAACTCCTAACATGTCAGTTTTTATCACAGATGCCGTAAAACCCCACTAAAAATATGAGGTGTGAGTGAACGGAAACAGTTACAGCATGATTATAACAACTAAATATAGGTCTAGCTGCACCAAATTCTGTGTACAAACTGGTACAATATATATCCTTATGTATACCAAAAAGTTAGAGTAAGAGTTGGAAACTCTTGAAATTACGCGTTGGCGATGATTTTGGAAATGCCGAAAAATTAGGAATTGTTTCTCCAATTTCCTAATTTTAGCCTAGCTCAGTAATAAACAATTATACAATCATGATAATAGCTCTCCACTGTCTCCAATATGTGTACTATATAACAATGGCAGTTTACCTCCTATATAATACCAGTACTGTGTCTTCAGCTCCTGCGTTGAGACTAATATATTCAACGAAATTCACTCACGCCTCACTTCTCATCAATCTTTACGAGAATGACCACACCTCAGCAATAAACCATCATATACCATTAAATACACTCAGACAATAAGTTAAGAGGTATAAGTCTAGAGTCATTTAAACATATATAAGGACCATCTTCAGTGTCCACTACGACTTGAAGATATAAATTCACAAAATTTCTACACTTCTCGGAAACATGCGCTGGACATGCGGTACAGAGTAATGTCTTAACATACACCAAATACTCTTTTTTGATAACTCACATATGTCTATTGTGGAATAGAAATGATAGGAAGACCACACAAGATGATAGGTTGGCCTATTAACACTTTAACTTTAACCATAAAAAAAACGAAAATGGACATGGTTCACTCACGCCTCACATTTCATCAATCTATACGAGAAGGGCCATACCTCAGCTGCACATCATATATCAATGGGGTCGCACATGCAATGAGAAATGAGGTTTTACTACCTATCTAGAGTCAGTTATACACACATAAGGCCCATCTTCAGTGTCCACCATGACTTTGAAAATATAAATTCGCAAAATTTCTACACTTCTCGCAAATGCGTGCTTGATATGCAGTACAGAATAATATCTTTACATACACCAAATAATATTTTTTAATAACTCACATGTTCCTATATATACTTAAAAATGATGGTCAATACCCCCCCCCCACAAAAAAAAAATCACAACCAATTAGGATATTATGGAAATTTTTAGTGACCGCATATATATCAGAAACATAGAATTTCAACCACCATAAAAATTCTTTCAAAATAAATCATCCAGAATCTAACCATTGACAATTGTGTGAGTTAGGGGTACCATAGGGGCATATCATGGTGAAATATGATAGAGCTGTGTGCATTGGATGTGCCATTCCTGGCCAAAATACAATAAATGAGGCGTGAGTAGTGTGGGCTTTGTGCAAAGGTGAACTCACCTGGTTAATATAATAAAGGCAGGACATATCTAACATACCAAACACAAAAAGTTTTCCTCAAACCTACATGACGACAAGTGGGTGGCCATCTTGTCTTGTCATGAGGCGTGAGTGAATGTGTGAGGCGTGAGTGAATGTGTGAGGCGTGAGTGAACGCTACTACTAAAAGTGGTCAATATGGCTGTGTTTTTGATCCCAGAGGAGGGTTAACACACTAAAACGAAGAAATAATTGTAGAAAAAGGAATATGAGCTCAGAAAACCATGGGAAAAGGCCAAATTTGGCCGTCAGAGGGCCTTAAAGTTCACGACGGGGCCAAAATTTCGCCGTACAGACCCGTATTGGGGGGTCATCTCAAAACACCCAAACATGGCCAAAGATGCATCTTACACACATAGGGGACTCTATTCTAAGGAATTATCATCAATCTAGACCCAAGGATACATGAATTGGACCATAAGAAGGCAAAATCTGGGCAGGGAAACTATCATTCACTCATGCCTCACTTTTCTGCAAAAGAAAAAATCTTGCCCTGATGCATCCAAAATGGCCCAAGACGTATCCCAAGTGTCTCCCAGTGGCACATTTTACCCCCTAGCACCTAAAATACATCGTTTCGGTACACAAAAAAACGATCTACGGACACCCACACACATCTTTAACAATATTTCGGGGCAATTTCATCGAATTTCCTTTTACTTTTATGTGTAGTTGATGAACAATTTGCAGTCAAATTCTGCGTGGACTTTTCATCAAGTTCCGTACGATATCCTCTGAGTTGATTTTGCTGAGACCCGGAAAACAGGAAGTCATCTTCCTGTTCCAGCGCTGTTTTTCCTACCACGGTTCACTCATGCCTCACTTTGCGATGAGACACCCCATACAGCCCAACCTGGCGGTATATGATCGTAATTCTTTTTCAGACATGATACATACAGCCTAAAAGTGTGTATAGAGTACAGAAACTGTATGCAGTAATGAAATTTACTTCTGTTTAGAGGTTAAAGACCGTGAGGCGTGAGTGAATTTGGTGTGCATTGAAAATTACTATTATCTACCTGGCTTGGGTAATTCTCGTATACATCAAAAAAAATTCTATGGAGGTTAACCCCCTAGGGTACCTCTTGATTTTATATAATAAGAAAAATTGTGCCTTTGTTGTAAGGGTCTGGATAGTCACTTTAAAAAAAATTCACTCATGCCTCATCGTGTAAAATTCATGTTTGAATGCACATAGAAGATAAATTATTCCATTTGTCATTTGTCAATTGTAATTCATTTATTTATCCTGGTTCATTTTTTTCCCCTAAGTTTGAGTGTCTTGCTTCTCATCAGATTGGTGCTAATAGAGCAGTCCCCTTCTAGTGCCGCTCAGTCCTGGCTCTGTGAGAACAGGGGGTACAAACACTCCTATGTAGAGCACAGGAAAGGTGACCCCATTTCCACTTGTCATTGATTTTTGACCAAGATATAAACTTTTCAGTAATTATGTCTTGACAATATGATAGGTCATATTCTTGATATCTATGTTGGTGCCATCAATAAAGGTAATTAGTATATTTATTAGTGATAGGGAGACATTATCTATATAGGTAAGCCCTTAGTCTATACTGTTCTATAGAGAGTGACTGCTCAGTTGTACTCAAAGATGGGCACCAGGTCTATAGCTGGATGTGCTCTCCATTAGACTTAACGCTTGATCTTAATAGCTACTTAGACATTAGAAATGCCTATAATTATGCCACAGGTTGGGACAGGGTTTTAGTCAGCCCCATTTACAATGGATTAGTTGCTTTGGACCTGGGGCTTCTAATAAGAAGTAAGAGAAATCTGAGAGAAAAATCTGTAGGAATAGAAAGGGAAAGAAGGGGGGAGAAAAAGGGAACTTTATAGCTACCATTATTTTAAAATTAATGCAGCATGAGGCAAGCTCTAGATTAGTATATCAATAGTATGTTCAGTGTAGAATTTCCACTTTAATAGTCACATAGACGTATATATAACTCATCAATTCTTTTGTTTTTAGCCTTATGATCACATTATCTCGGACTAGTACACTGCATAGTGTCGGATCTAGGACTTTGGGATTCACTTAATGGAGAAGTGAATGGTACTTCTGTGTCTCTTCCTGACCTATCATGTTTGTCCCGTTCACTTCTATATATTAATGAAACACTGACCATGGAAGCAGCAGATTGATAGTAGCAGTGAATTAAGAACACCCTCCTGCACCTCTATTAAGTTGATCTAAGTCCAGCTAATCACTTCTATTGTGGAAGCTGTTGGGATCCGCTATCTGTAAGATAAAACATACTTTTAGAAAATGTGCACCGAGGAGAACCAAGGTTGCTTTATATGTAACTATTCATCCTTATTACCAAGACATAAGTAGAACCCTGCCCATGCTAGGTGAATTTCTGAAAGCAAGTGTTGATATATGTCTTCAATCACTCCAGATGCATCTGTAGAGTAACGCGGTCCTACCTGATAGGCTTGCTATGCTTGTTAGGTGTTATGAGACAGCACAAGTGTACATGTGTTAAACCAGCTTGAGGCAACGATCAATTGATGGAATTGAAAGTCTGACTCCTGTTATCTGGTGTCCATTGCTCACCATCATACAGGAGGTCACACATGCTCCCAAGCTATCATCATACATTAGGATATAGTGCCGGCCCCCTACAGGTAGTATCTAATCCCTCTAAGGCACCTCCCTATCAGGTTAGCTGCTCCTCTATTGTTTACCTAGCTTCTAATGAATTCAATTGTAGGTTATCATAAACTAGTTGGAAACATGCAGGTTCTGATTTTCCTTAATAGATTCCTTCACTGCAACCTCAATGTCCATTAGCTATTCTAGCCATGGGAAAACTGACCCACCAACTTCTGAATTTCATGTTTTTTGTCCTAGTTGTGGCTGTAATTTATATGAATATAATATTTCTAAAGATTTCTTCTTTGCAATGATGTCTAATAGGTTATGGTGCTTTTGATATATTTTCTGAAGATCTGTTTCACTGAATAGTGCAGGTAGTACTCCTCGGGGGGGGGGGGGTACTTACACTTTGATGGTCAGTAGCAACTGCCACCCTACTGCACAGGTTATCTGGGACAGCAGGGGTACCTTCTCATTCCCAGTGCCCAGGTATTTCCTTACCTCGTCCTATTCCCAGTGCCCAGGTATTTCCTTAGCTATCTACACCTCAGTGCCACACCAGCTGCGCACTGAGCTCTCAGCTTTATATCCTTCATAGAGTAAGCTGCTTGATTTTATGATACAGCTAGCTGACTGACCTCCCTTTCAGCCCTACTGCCAGCTGACCACCCACAGCTCCTGATTGTCAGGCCACCATCATCATCAGAACCCAACCTGAATGCCCCCCGGACCAAGTACACAAGAAGGTTGTTCTTAAAGAAATGTGAAGCAGCATTGGTTCTTGGGCAAGCTTTAGCACCTAACCTTGTCTTAAAGTGTTTTGTCAAAATGTATCTTTTGCAATACAATTTGAGGGAAGTGGGTAGAGGCACATAACTGAAATTATTTAGACGTTTCAAGAAACCATTGGTTTTTCTATCGGATGACTGGAACCCAGCTATAAAGAAGCAAAAATCTGATGTTAGATCCATAGCCTATCTGGGGCAGGAAGTGGGAATAGATGTTAAACCAAGAGGGAGAGGCCTACTGGTCAATGGAAAATACTATCCACATAAGGCGCTGAAAGACCTCCCCCCCAGAGCTGCAGCTTGCAAATGTGGCATATCAAGGCGAGTTAGCCCCACTGTCAAACTTCTATGAGTGCAAGATTGAAACAAATGGATTAACATTTAACAGTGTGGAGCAAGGCTTTGCCTATGCTAAAGCTAAATTTGCAGGAAAACATATGAAAGCTCAAAAAATCATGGACTGTGAGTCACCTCTAGATGCAAAGAAAATTGCAAAATTCGAATGCGAGGGATGGCGCAATATTGATGAAGATGAACTCCAAGCTTTGAACATTCTAAAGTATGAACAGGACAAAAATCTTCTTAAGATATTACTGGGTACAGGACATAGAAAACTACTAGAGTGTGTTTCATCTCCCCACTGGGGGACTAATACATCGATAAACTCGAAACTATTGAAGGATGGGTCATACTCTGGTAAATACAGAGGGGGTGTAATTCTCATGGAGGTCAGACGAATCCTACGTGAAAGACATCCAGACCTAGCCAAAGAAGTTATGGAGCAAACCAACCCTAATGCAGTCGATGTACAACAGGTTGCTACAGCCCCAGTGACCACAGCTCCTGCTACACTAATCCCCATCTCAGCGACAACCTCAATCCCTCCAGGACAAATAACACAGGAGACAACACATACTGCGACTGCTGCCCATACTACAGCTGCCCACACAATGGCTGCCCTGACTACTGATGCAAAGATGACAAATGCCCATCCTCCTCCAGTATAGGCAACTACGATCATTCCTCCACCAGCCGTCACTACAGCGCCTACAACGACCATAAGTGATAGAACCACTCCAGTCACCACCAAGCAGACTATAACTATGGATGAACTACAGGCTGCTCATGGTTCCCCCCCCCATCCTAGAGCAACTACTACAACTACATACTCAGCCACTGCTCAGAATCCCATCATGTCGACCAATAGAAGATCAAGTACCAGACAGCAAGACAAATCCAAGAAACATTCAGATAAAGAGAAAATTGAAAAAAGCCAGGGATCGAACAAGCTACAACGAATGCTCACTGCATTTAGCCCTAATAAAAAATAATACTAATAATTTCGACTAGACATGACATACCAATTGTTCCCAAAAGCATTGAGCTGATACAGGACTAAGTGTATGTATCTCTATTTGATCATATGAAGACTTTCAAGTAGTAGTGTAGAGGGGAATGTGTTTTTTTCTACGAGTTGATAACTGATCTTGAGCTTTGTTAATACCCTGCAAATAAAATAAATAACTATATCTATGTAGTCCACTACAAATGTTATACACATTGGTCTGGGTCAAGTCAAATGAGCACGCTTGGTCTCTCTAAAAAATCATACAAACACTCGGCTGAACTACTTACCCTGTATAGCTGCGTCCAAAAATAACTGTTTTCTATACATAACCTACAGCGTCTCCGGGTCATTGGACGCGCTTGGTTTAGCACTGAAATATACAATCATCAGATTTGACCCACTGACCTCCAGCCAAGGAGTTAAAGATACTCAGCTGATACACACTAGTCTATATATCTCAGACAGGGGAGTAGCTATATATTCACATATGATTATAATCTTGTTATTATCTATTAGCCTTTTACGTTCTCATTACCAGTAAAGCAATGCACTTAATATTGTATATATCTTTTAACCCTGTCCACGCTCCAGACCCCCTTTCAATGACAGTCAAACAGCCTGAATATGCCTCTACTGTGATCACCTCTCATACTTATCATTCATATCACTCATATCGAATAAATAATATTGTAAGCTACTATCAAAATGGTAGTATTAGATAACATTAAGTCGCAAAAGGGTCTAAAGGTATTTTGCACAAATACTCGCTCTATATATGGAAAAAGAACAGATACTTTTAGGCTAATCTCATATTTAGATATCACTGGTATTGTAGAATCATGGTTAAAACCTTCTGTACTGGATGCTGACTTACACATCCCTGGATATCAATAGGTAAGATTGGATAGGTTTCCAAGCAGAGATAAAAACGCCAGAGGTCTTATGCTGTATCTAAGGGATTACTATATTGCTATCCCAGATCTTACCTGCTCCTTTATAGAAAATGATTTCGAAATATTATGTATAGATGTTCAAATAAATGTGATAAAATATAAGATTTTTGTATGCTATCGACCACCGGATAGTAAAGACAAGGGTGCAATATATAATAAACTAACCTCCCTCTTGAAAAATGTAACTAAAAATAGAAAGCTTATATTAATGGGAGATTTCAATATCAATTTGTTATGTAAAAAAGATGTCGAAGATGCTACTGTGAATGAATTCTGTACTGGTAACAAATTGTTCCAAGTTATTAATGACATCACCAGGCCTGTATCAGGGACTATATTAGATCATTTTTATACAAATGTACATAATATTGCCTTCTCTGGTTTGGTTGACGTGCATATCTCAGATCACACCCCATATACGTGACTTTAAAATGTGAAAAAGTGAAATTAAAGAAAAAAACTGTATATGCACGGTCTTACAGACGGTACTATTTCCTAACATTTAAGAATATGCTTACACAACATGACTGGACTGATATTATAAATTTGAATGATGTCAATGATAAGTGGAATAGGACTATAAATGTTATTTTGGCTAAACTTGATAATATGTGCCCAATCAAAAGGATGAATATACCGGATTATACACCGCCATGGCTAACACAACCGATACTAGAGCTAATGAGGGTACGAGACAAACTCTATAGAAAAGCCAGGTTTACAAAATCTGATGGTGACTGGGCTGCAGCCAAGCATTATAAGCATATTGTTAAACGAGAACTTTTTTTCAGTCAAAAACATGAAATTGAGATATTATTAAGGTTTAGAAAGACAGACCCAGCAAAATTCTGGGAGGCTATACATAAGCTTCTCCCACATAAAACCAGTAGTACACTCATTAAGCTGAGAAATCGGACTACTAATCTAATTGTCCCACCAGAGGCATGTGCTGAATATATAAACAGCTTTTTTGTAAATATAGGTGAAGACTTAGCAAAAGCCCTCCCACCTGGTGAGGGGGAGCCAGTGCCTAATATACCATATGGACAACCAACTTTGAACACTAATCTCATGTATGACATTTCTTACATTGACTTAATTAAGATGATAAAAGGGATTAATATCAAAAAACCATCTGCTATAAAGAACTGTAAATCATACATAATTAAAGACGCCTTTTTTGCCATTGCTGATGTGATATTAGTACTATACAACCAATGCCTACGCACTTTAGTATTTCCAACTGTATGGAAAGCTGGGACAGTGATCCCCCTACATAAAAAGGCAAGTTCCCTTGATGTAAATGACCTTAGGCCTATAAGCTTACTACAAATACCAGGGAAAATTTTAGAAAAAATTGTATGTGGTAGACTCCAATCTTACATGAAAAACTGTAATTTACTATGCCCAACGCAGCATGGATACAGAGCTGGACACTCAACTCAAACTGCTATAGCTGAACATCTATCCACAATAATCAATAACATTATATTAAATAAACCTTCATATTGTCTATATTTAGACTACAAGAAGGCCTTTGATACTGTCTCACACTCTAAATTATTGGAAAAAATGTCTGCTTTAGGTTTACACGTTCCTACTTGTAAATTCTTTGAAAATTATCTTAATAACAGAACACAAAATACTATAGCTAACGATGTACTGTCCTCCTCTAAACATGTTAAATATGGAGTGCCGCAGGGATCCGTTTTAGGTCTGGTGCTTTTTTCTGTGTATATTAACTCCCTCCCCACTGTTGGACCCTTTGAAACCACTTTATATGCCGATGATGCTGTTATAACTGTAAATACTCCACAGGAGATGGAAAATGCCATAAAAGCTGTGTATAATTGGTGTCTACATAACTCACTCACTGTAAATGAAAAGAAAACCAAATGGATGTTATATAATGGGGCCCAAAATGAAAATAGTGTATTTACGTTAAATAATTCTGTGTTAGAGAGAGTATATAATTTCACTTATTTGGGTATAGACCTTGACCCGGAACTTAAATTCATAAAGCATAGAACAAAATGTACACAGAACATAAGGCATAAAATCTTCCAACTTGCTAGAATTAGAAAATTTGTTGATAATTCTACTGCTCTGGATATTTTCAAGTCTATGGTGCTGCCAATTTTTGACTATTGTGACTTTGTGTGGGATAGAGATTATCGAGGGGAAACAAAAGAATTACAATTACTACAAAATTGGGCATTAAGGGTAGTATATCAAGTTAAATTGGAAGAAAATCCAACCATGACAACCGAACAAATTAAAAATGCTAGTAAATGTCTGGAGCTTGCTGAGAGAGGAGATCAACATCTTTTATTTTATGCCTTCTACCTGTCAAAGTGTGAAAACCTGATAGACAATAGAAATATTCCCACCCGTTTTCATCAGGGAAAAAGATTATTACTACCACATAGCCTTAGACCTATTGTAATCCGAAGCGCTCTATACAGAGCCTGTGCCAGGTGGAATCAGCTAAAAGCAAAATATACAACTTTAGAGACCCTATCTGAATTTAAAAATTCTATTAAGAAAGACTACCCAAATTGCTACATGTGATAATCTTTGTGTATTTATAAATTTCAGATTTCATCCTCATCTCATCTCATCATTTTTTGATCGCTGATGTATTTTTGAAATTAATGATATGGTATTAATGACATACTGTTGATGTCAATTTGCAAATACGAGGCCATGACTTATTGATTGTACCCTTAGATTGATATTTTTCAGAACTGAAATGTGAAGGGGGGCTTGGTATAATTACCACAATGCGTGGGCACCAAGTTCATTTGCACTTACTCTGTAAATGTAAATTTCCCAATAAACAACTTTAAAAAGACGTCATTCTTATGATTCTTATGCTACATATTATGGATTGCTAATTTGCTATAGACTACCACAAAGAATTCATTTTTCCATGAATATTGAAAGTTTGTTTTTGAATAACTATAATATATAAACCAGGATGTCTAGCTCATATGATAAGCCAAATTTTGGTAACATTTGTGTGACTCTATGTCAATTAATAGGGGAACTGTGGCCAAAAATACCAGTTTCTCCGAGGATCTAGTATTATTTGCACTCTTTATAAACTGGGTCAATTTCATACATCATGTAAGAGCTATTTGTCAAAAGTAATTTCTTTCTAGCAATGAATATGTTCGGGTATTTTCCGGTAATGGTCATGAATAGGTAAACCTGTTTCCTTGGGTTTTATGCATTGTGAAAGTAAAAATTTGGACCTTTGCATGAATATTCAAATGTGCAAACGAGATAACCACCAAAACTGGACTTGGGAATAAAGAGCTTTGTGTTGGGCCTCATTTTGGTGTTGTTCCCATCTCTCTAACCCTATTACTAAGGAAACGGTGACCAATAAACTGGTCTCGGTGAGGCTGCCAGTAATAACTAAGTTCAAAATCAGAAAAATGAAGATTCTGAAGCTAAGCTGCCAGCCCCAGATATCTAGCAAAGTGATTTGAGGTCCTGAGACATGCACCTACCCAAAATGCATGGTTTAGTTTAGTCCCCAGAGATGATACCGAAAAAACCTACGGGCTCATGGATTATTGAGAGTATCCAGCATAGATGGTTAGGGATATAATTAAAAATACAACATGGATTTTGCAGTGGGTCAGTCATTACAGTGACAGTGTTAAAGGCGTATGGTGAGCTAATTTCATCACGATCTAATTGTTAAATAGATATGATATCTAAAACTAGCCAGGTGTGTAGAAGTAGACGGCTCCCACAGACTAACTTCCACGTACAGTAGACTCTCTCTAGACTCACATCGACAGTCACCGCACCCACCATGGCATCTCTGAAGAATGCCCTACTAGCCCTACTGTAAGTATTACTATATGCAATTATTCCATAATGTCATGGTAGGGCCCTACATGGGCGGATTCCATGTCCATTTTAAGAAATGGCTCTTGGCCCTTGGCCCCAACCCCATGTCCACTGACGATTTTAAGAAGTGGTCACTTGTCGAGTTTAAGAAGTGGCCTTGTCCCTTGTCACTCAACCCCATGTCCTTTGTCAATTTTGTCCCATATTCCACAGCCTTAAGTAGCATCCAAAATGCTCATATAACCATGTTCAAACAATTTTTTCATTGCAAGAATTTAACAAAAAAAACTATGAAATAAATTCAAGGGTAGTAATCCATTCTTCACAGCCCTATTTTTCACTGTGACGTCACTAAATAGCCTCACACACTATGACATGTTTGTTACAAAAACCTTATGTTTTGACCTTAAATTTACAGGTTGATAACCTTGGTAACCCTGTGTGGTCCATATACTTTATGTTCTGACCTTCTACCTACACGTTGATAACCTTGGTAACCCTTGGTGTTCCATATACTTTATGTTCTGACCTTCTACCTACACGTTGATAACCTTGGTAACCCTTGGTGTTCCATAAACTTTATGTTATGACCTTCTACCTACAGGTTGGTAACCTTGGTAACCCTTAGTGTTCCATAAACTTTATGTTTTGACCTTCTAACTACAGGTTGGTAACCTTGGTAACCCTTGGTGTTCCATAAACTTTATGTTTTGACCTTCTACCTACAGGCTGGTAACCTTGGTAACCCTTGGTGTTCCATAAACTTTATGTTTTGACCTTCTACCTACAGGTTGGTAACCTTGGTAACCCTTGGTGTTCTATAAACTTTATGTTTTGACCTTCTACCTACAGGTTGGTAACCTTGGTAACCCTTGGTGTTCCATAAACTTTTTGTTTTGACCTTCTACCTACAGGTTGGTAACCTTGGTAACCCTTGGTGTTCCATAAACCTTATGTTTTGACCTTCTACCTACAGGTTGGTAACCTTGGTAACCCTGGGTGCTGCAGAGGATCCTAGGGATTTACAGGAGGTAAGAATGTCATACTCTAATCGTCACTTGGGCCTACACAAACAGTGTAGTGTTCAGGTGATGCTACCTACCCTACTTTTTTCGTCCTACCTACGAAAATTTACAGCCGGCCTTAGAAAATTCTCTAAAAATGTATTTTAGGCCTTATATATCCTTAGCAGGGGCTGGTGCTAATTGGCAAAGTATTTGGGTGCAGTGCAAAATGAGGAGGTACACCCGATAAATAATCAGGTAGGGGGAGGAGGGTATGGTGGGTGCAAAAAAGCTAGCGCCCTACAATTGATCAAAGAGGGGTGCATTTTGCGTGGGGTGGGTGGGTGGTGGGGCTAACACTCTCATGCCAGCACCCATGTAAATTTAACTTCTGATTACTTAAGGGTTAATCTAAGCATTCAAGGCTCTTAAACGCTCTGTGCCTAGCTGGATTCCCACCTACCCTGGCTGTGACAGACAAACAGCTTTTAAAAGTCATGGCCATCTAGTTACTTATTTATATAGTACTGGAACCGATCTGATACAGTCACCACCCCTCTGTTGACAAATAATGACTACAGTTTTGACAATTTGAATTTGACAGGTTTTGTCTTATTTATTTTATATGGCTTACTTTGAAGACCCCATTTTTCAGTGTAAGCTTAATTCCCATACTACAGATAGATGACTATAAGTACAAACCGGGAGACATCCTTGACACCACCGACCACAGCAAAGTAGGGAGCGCCCTACAAGACCTCTCTAGTCTACCAAGCATTATATACGGCAGGAGAGTAGCTATTGGTAAGTTGTAGTCATTTATCTTAGACAGGGGAGTAGCTATTGGTAAGTTGTAGTCATTTATCTTAGACAGGGGAGTAGCTATTGGTAAGTTGTAGTCATTTATCTAAGACAGGGGAATAGCTTCTGGTAAGTTGTAGTCATTTATCTTAGACAGGGGAGTAGCTTCTGGTAAGTTGTAGTCGTTTATCTCAGACAGGGGAATAGCTTCTGGTAAGTTGTAGTCATTTCCCTTAGACAGGGGAGTAGCTATTGGTAAGTTGTAGTCATTTATCTTAGACAGGGGAGTAGCTATTGGTAAGTTGTAGTCATTTATCTTAGACAGGGGAGTAGCTATTGGTAAGTTGTAGTCGTTTATCTAAGGCAGGGGAGTAGCTATTGGTAAGTTGTAGTCATTTATCTTAGACAGGAGAGTAGCTTTTGGTAAGTTGTAGTCATTTATCTCAGACAGGGGAGTAGCTATTGGTAAGTTGTAGTCATTTATCTTAGACAGGGGAGTAGCTATTGGTAAGTTGTAGTCATTTATCTCAGACAGGGGAATAGCTTCTCGTAAGTTGTAGTCATTTATCTTAGACAGGGGAGTAGCTATTGGTAAGTTGTAGTCGTTTATCTAAGGCAGGGGAGTAGCTATTGGTAAGTTGTAGTCATTTATCTTAGACAGGGGAGTAGCTTCTGGTAAGTTGTAGTCATTTATCTCAGACAGGGGAATAGCTTCTCGTAAGTTGTAGTCGTTTATCTAAGGCAGGGGAGTAGCTATTGGTAAGTTGTAGTCGTTTATCTCAGACAGGGGAGTAGCTATTGGTAAGTTGTAGTCGTTTATCTAAGGCAGGAGAGTAGCTATTGGTAAGTTGTAGTCGTTTAGCTCAGACAGGGGAGTAGCTATTGGTAAGTTGTAGTCATTTATCTAAGGCAGGGGAGTAGCTATTGGTAAGTTGTAGTCGTTTATCTCAGACAGGGGAGTAGCTATTGGTAAGTTGTAGTCGTTTATCTCAGACAGGGAAGTAGATATTGGTAAGTTGTAGTCGTTTATCTAAGGCAGGAGAGTAGCTATTGGTTAGTTGTAGTCATTTATCTTAGACAGGGGAGTAGCTATTGGTAAGTTGTAGTCGTTTATCTAAGACAGTGGAGTAGCTTCTGGTAAGTTGTAGTCGTTTATCTTTGACAGGGGAGTAGCTATTGGTAAGTTGTAGTCATTTATCTTAGACAGGGGAGTAGCTATTGGTAAGTTGTAGTCGTTTATCTAAGACAGGGGAGTAGCTTCTGGTAAGTTGTAGTAATTTATCTTAGACAGGGGAGTAGCTATTGGTAAGTTGTAGTCATTTATCTTAGACAGGGGAATAGCTATTGGTAAGTTGTAGTCATTTATCTTAGACAGGGGAGTAGCTATTGGTAAGTTGTAGTCATTTATCTAAGACAGGGGAGTAGCTATTGGTAAGTTGTAGTCGTTTATCTTAGACAGGGGAGTAGCTATTGGTAAGTTGTAGTCATTTATCTAAGACAGGGGAGTAGCTTCTGGTAAGTTGTAGTCATTTATCTAAGACAGGGGAGTAGCTATTGGTAAGTTGTAGTCGTCTATCTTAGACAGGGGAATAGCTATTGGTAAGTTGTAGTCATTTATCTAAGACAGGGGAGTAGCTATTTGTAAGTTGTAGTCATTTATCTTAGACAGGGGAGTAGCTATTGGTAAGTTGTAGTCATTTATCTAAGACAGGGGAGTAGCTTCTGGTAAGTTGTAGTCATTTATCTAAGACAGGGGAGTAGCTATTGGTAAGTTGTAGTCGTCTATCTTAGACAGGGGAATAGCTATTGGTAAGTTGTAGTCGTTTATCTTAGACAGGGGAGTAGCTATTGGTAAGTTGTAGTCATTTATCTTAGACAGGGGAGTAGCTATTGGTAAGTTGTAGTCATTTATCTAAGACAGGGGAGTAGCTTCTGGTAAGTTGTAGTCATTTATCTAAGACAGGGGAGTAGCTATTGGTAAGTTGTAGTCGTCTATCTTAGACAGGGGAGTAGCTATTGGTAAGTTGTAGTAATTTATCTTAGACAGGGGAGTAGCTTCTGGTAAGTTGTAGTAATTTATCTTAGACAGGGGAGTAGCTATTGGTAAGTTGTAGTCATTTATCTTAGACAGGGGAATAGCTATTGGTAAGTTGTAGTCATTTATCTTAGACAGGGGAGTAGCTATTGGTAAGTTGTAGTCATTTATCTAAGACAGGGGAGTAGCTATTGGTAAGTTGTAGTCGTTTATCTTAGACAGGGGAGTAGCTATTGGTAAGTTGTAGTCGTTTATCTCAGACAGGGGAGTAGCTATTGGTAAGTTGTAGTCATTTATCTAAGACAGGGGAGTAGCTATTGGTAAGTTGTAGTCGTTTATCTTAGACAGGGGAGTAGCTATTGGTAAGTTGTAGTCATTTATCTAAGACAGGGGAGTAGCTATTGGTAAGTTGTAGTAATTTATCTTAGACAGGGGAGTAGCTATTGGTAAGTTGTAGTCGTTTATCTCAGACAGGGGAGTAGCTATTGGTAAGTTGTAGTAATTTATCTTAGACAGGGGAGTAGCTATTGGTAAGTTGTAGTCATTTATCTTAGACAGGGGAGTAGCTATTGGTAAGTTGTAGTCATTTATCTAAGACAGGGGAATAGCTTCTGGTAAGTTGTAGTCATTTATCTTAGACAGGGGAGTAGCTTCTGGTAAGTTGTAGTCGTTTATCTCAGACAGGGGAATAGCTTCTGGTAAGTTGTAGTCATTTCCCTTAGACAGGGGAGTAGCTATTGGTAAGTTGTAGTCATTTATCTTAGACAGGGGAGTAGCTATTGGTAAGTTGTAGTCATTTATCTTAGACAGGGGAGTAGCTATTGGTAAGTTGTAGTCGTTTATCTAAGGCAGGGGAGTAGCTATTGGTAAGTTGTAGTCATTTATCTTAGACAGGAGAGTAGCTTTTGGTAAGTTGTAGTCATTTATCTCAGACAGGGGAGTAGCTATTGGTAAGTTGTAGTCATTTATCTAAGGCAGGAGAGTAGCTATTGGTTAGTTGTAGTCATTTATCTTAGACAGGGGAGTAGCTATTGGTAAGTTGTAGTCGTTTATCTAAGACAGTGGAGTAGCTTCTGGTAAGTTGTAGTCGTTTATCTTTGACAGGGGAGTAGCTATTGGTAAGTTGTAGTCATTTATCTTAGACAGGGGAGTAGCTATTGGTAAGTTGTAGTCGTTTATCTAAGACAGGGGAGTAGCTTCTGGTAAGTTGTAGTAATTTATCTTAGACAGGGGAGTAGCTATTGGTAAGTTGTAGTCATTTATCTTAGACAGGGGAATAGCTATTGGTAAGTTGTAGTCATTTATCTTAGACAGGGGAGTAGCTATTGGTAAGTTGTAGTCATTTATCTAAGACAGGGGAGTAGCTATTGGTAAGTTGTAGTAATTTATCTTAGACAGGGGAGTAGCTATTGGTAAGTTGTAGTCATTTATCTAAGACAGGGGAGTAGCTTCTGGTAAGTTGTAGTCATTTATCTAAGACAGGGGAGTAGCTATTGGTAAGTTGTAGTCGTCTATCTTAGACAGGGGAATAGCTATTGGTAAGTTGTAGTCATTTATCTAAGACAGGGGAGTAGCTATTTGTAAGTTGTAGTCATTTATCTTAGACAGGGGAGTAGCTATTGGTAAGTTGTAGTCATTTATCTAAGACAGGGGAGTAGCTTCTGGTAAGTTGTAGTCATTTATCTAAGACAGGGGAGTAGCTATTGGTAAGTTGTAGTCGTCTATCTTAGACAGGGGAATAGCTATTGGTAAGTTGTAGTCGTTTATCTTAGACAGGGGAGTAGCTATTGGTAAGTTGTAGTCATTTATCTTAGACAGGGGAGTAGCTATTGGTAAGTTGTAGTCATTTATCTAAGACAGGGGAGTAGCTTCTGGTAAGTTGTAGTCATTTATCTAAGACAGGGGAGTAGCTATTGGTAAGTTGTAGTCGTCTATCTTAGACAGGGGAGTAGCTATTGGTAAGTTGTAGTAATTTATCTTAGACAGGGGAGTAGCTTCTGGTAAGTTGTAGTAATTTATCTTAGACAGGGGAGTAGCTATTGGTAAGTTGTAGTCATTTATCTTAGACAGGGGAATAGCTATTGGTAAGTTGTAGTCATTTATCTTAGACAGGGGAGTAGCTATTGGTAAGTTGTAGTCATTTATCTAAGACAGGGGAGTAGCTATTGGTAAGTTGTAGTCGTTTATCTTAGACAGGGGAGTAGCTATTGGTAAGTTGTAGTCGTTTATCTCAGACAGGGGAGTAGCTATTGGTAAGTTGTAGTCATTTATCTAAGACAGGGGAGTAGCTATTGGTAAGTTGTAGTCGTTTATCTTAGACAGGGGAGTAGCTATTGGTAAGTTGTAGTCATTTATCTAAGACAGGGGAGTAGCTATTGGTAAGTTGTAGTAATTTATCTTAGACAGGGGAGTAGCTATTGGTAAGTTGTAGTCGTTTATCTCAGACAGGGGAGTAGCTATTGGTAAGTTGTAGTAATTTATCTTAGACAGGGGAGTAGCTATTGGTAAGTTGTAGTCATTTATCTTAGACAGGGGAGTAGCTTCTGGTAAGTTGTAGTAATTTATCTTAGACAGGGGAGTAGGTATTGGTAAGTTGTAGTCGTTTATCTCAGACAGGGGAGTAGCTATTGGTAAGTTGTAGTCGTTTATCTAAGGCAGGGGAGTAGCTATTGGTAAGTTGTAGTCATTTATCTTAGACAGGGGAGTAGCTATTGGTAAGTTGTAGTCGTTTATCTTAGACAGGGGAGTAGCTATTGGTAAGTTGTAGTCATTTATCTTAGACAGGGGAGTAGCTATTGGTAAGTTGTAGTCATTTATCTTAGACAGGGGAGTAGCTATTGGTAAGTTGTAGTCGTTTATCTCAGACAGGGGAATAGGTATTGGTAAGTTGTAGTCGTTTATCTAAGGCAGGGGAGTAGCTATTGGTAAGTTGTAGTCATTTATCTTAGACAGGGGAGTAGCTATTGGTAAGTTGTAGTCATTTATCTTAGACAGGGGAGTAGCTATTGGTAAGTTGTAGTAATTTATCTTAGACAGGGGAGTAGCTATTGGTAAGTTGTAGTCGTTTATCTTAGACAGGGGAGTAGCTATTGGTAAGTTGTAGTCGTTTATCTTAGACAGGGGAGTAGCTATTGGTAAGTTGTAGTCGTTTATCTTAGACAGGGGAGTAGCTATTGGTAAGTTGTAGTCGTTTATCTAAGGCAGGGGAGTAGCTTCTGGTAAGTTGTAGTCATTTATCTAAGGCAGGAGAGTAGCTATTGGTAAGTTGTAGTCATTTATCTAAGGCAGGAGAGTAGCTATTGGTAAGTTGTAGTCGTTTATCTAAGGCAGGGGAATATCAGTGTATCAGATTGTTACTATATACATATCATGTGTAATAAATACCGTATATGAAGGAAATACCGTATACACTCCACCTTAGATAACTCTTATTGCTCATAGCAGTCTGTTCCACAGTATAAATACAAAAAATGAAAAAAAAAGAAAAACATTGTATATGTCTATGAATGAACTTGTGTTTCTCGTAACAAGTGTTACCGGGTACCACTATATAACAGTAATACTAAGCCACATTAGGTGCTGGTGCACCAATTTCTAGTATATTTTCTGGTTGTTTGACTGTCTCAACTTCATCATTCTCTCCTTCTGCCCCCAGAGGTTCTTCTTCTCCTTCTCCTTCATCACCTTCTCCTTCCTCTGCTGTTACAAACAAATCTCTTCTGACCCTTTCCAGAGTATAGCCATGTAGATTCTGACATCTGAGGTTGTCCTGACTTCATCTATTTCCTTGGCCTAGATGAAACCCCGACCCCCAGATGGGGTGGAAGCTTGCCACACACAGATGCCTATTATTGCTCTGACGTAGGAATGCACCCATTTCTAGTTCAGAAAATTTGATGTAATTAAGTCTATACATCTCAGCTTCAGCATCTTTGGCCAATGCTACAGTGGGTTTCACTTTCTTACCCTCTTCCATGATTTTATACCGACAGCTTAGTGCTCTCCTCAACTTTTGGGAAACCACACCTGAAAGGCCTGTTCCACTGAATTATAGGCTGTTCCATTGAATTATAGGCTGTTCCACTGAATTATAGGCTGTTCCACTGAATTATAGGCTGTTCCACTGAATTATAGGTTGTTCCACTGAATTATAGGCTGTTCCACTGAATTATAGGTCACACGTTCGACTATGATTTTACATGGATATAAGTTTGAGTACCTATGGTGGTTCGATCTAAACGTGATTCCATCCAGACATTCGCTTTGGGTGCCCATTTCCATGGTTAAGTCTCTCTCAGGAAGTCTGTATAGCATTTGATGGCCGTAGGCTTTTATGTTGGAATGCTGCCTTAATTGGGCATTGTACCCTCTCGCCTGCGCTTAGAAAAACATAGACCTCAGATCCAGGAATCTACGTCTTTCATTCTCGTCGAGTTCATCTCCCACTGAAACCCCCGCCCATGTATCATTATTCTTGAGGTTTCTTAATTTTTTCATCAAGTTTGACTTAATACTAGCCTTAGTAAACACAACTTTGACACCTTGTATCTTCTCCGACTGGGCGTCACCATCTTGGTTATTTACTTCCAGTGCCGGGCTGACCCGCGTAACAAATTCAATCATCTCAAGGTTAAAAGGCGTCTTAGTATGATTAAAAGGTTTTGCAGCACGATGTGGAAGATACTCATCTTGAATTGGTTTGAGTATATACAGCAGAAGATGCAGCGTTTGAGATCAGCATTCATTAGTTGGGATTGCACCTTATTTCATGCAAATAGCCACTCTTCATGGAATCAACACTAGAGTGGCGTACACCACACCCCCAGTGGCATAACATGCCTCGATCCACACTTCTGGTCATGTGACTAATAAACATACTAATTTGATTAAATTTAAGTATTTTCATAATATAACATGAAATAAATACAGGACTAAACTCCCTATGGTGTACATTATGGTTGTTCAACCCCTCGGGGTTTGTCTCCCTCAGGGGAGACAGCCTCCCCCTCCGGATGGAATGACCACAATGTACACCATAGTCGTTTAGTTTTGTATATTTACTTGCAAACTGTGCCTTATAAGCAATGAATCATAGCATTATTGATATTGCAAAGGCATCATAAAATTTGTTAAAATAGTTGGCATTTCATGTCATTAGCTGTACTGCCTGGTAATGCTAGGGCTGAGTCAGTTATTGCCAGGTGGGGAGGGGATGCTTGATGGATTTGAGGGGGAGGGGATTTCGGAGGGGAACCAACGAACCAGGGGGAGGGGGTCAAAATTGATATGGGTGATTCAAGTATTAATCTCAACATGTTACTCCACAAGCATCCTTTTTTTCCCTTTTGCTTCTTTTTTTTCTAAAAAATTCTTTTTCTCTTCTTGGTGGGGAGTCAATTAGCAAAATCAGTTCTTGAAATTGCTGGACTCTAAAAATCCATCAAGCCCTCTCTAGCTGGTAAAAATTATTCCACTAATTTACTGGTTTAAAGGCCGCTGATGCAGGAGTGAATCATACCCATTGGTTGTCATGATGCACCAATGAAGTGCCAGCGAGACTGCTTAGCACTCCCTGCATCAACGACTTATATAGGGTTAATACTTGACAGGTTTCTCGCTGTTGGCGGGAGAGTTAGAGAACCCGGACTATCAGCTGAATAATGGGGTACCATGGTCTACCATTCCGTACGACCTTAAAGAGGGACAGACCAGCCTCCTGCTGTTCACAAAATACTATGGTAAGTGCTCATTGCTTATCTCATGGTAAATGCATTGACAGTCAATACAAAAACACGCGGGACCGAGGCCATTCCTGTCAAAATCGCTGCCGGGCCTGCAGAAATTACCAGACTTTGGGACCGAATGTCTGGCTGTAATTTTGGGACCTTGTGCTCTTGAGGAATCTGGTCCTGCCAAAATCAGTCCAGGCCTGTAGAACAATACAATCTGCAGGCCTGTGGGGGGAATTTCTTTCGTATAGACTGCATTGAAATACTGAGGTGTCATAAAGATTGCATTACAATGCCGTATTACATTGAGGGGATGTGAAAAAATAGATGGTGGCTAGGGTCAGCCACCAATCCATGCAATTCTGCCCCAGCTAATCAAACACACTCAAACTGCACAGAAAAACAAAAAACAGAACAAAAATGTTTTATCCATGCTTGGAAACATTTCGAAAAGGTTTTGGGGAAAACGTTTTTCTTACATAAAACTTTTTTTTGACATACTTTTCAATAGATTTTAATGTATACATGTTTTCAACAATTTTCGAAGTGGCATAGTCAAAGTGGCATAGTCCGATTTCTCTCATTTTTCAAATTCTACTGAAATATGCTCCACACACGCGTCATCATACTCAGCTGTTGGAGGACCCCTAAACCTGAACATTTAGAAAAATTAGATTATTACCCTTTTGAACTTTAAAATCATTTTATATAGAACATAGAAAATACATTTTGAGTACGTTTTGATATTTTCTCTACATTTCAAACTTAAAATCCTGGAAAGAACATTTTAAATGTCAAAACAATCACTTTCCTGCCATGTGCCTCTGCTTGTCAAACACATTCAGAGGGGTACGTGGCAGGTGCTATACAAATACGCACCTATTTTCCCACACACAGCCTCACATTAGGCAAAGATGGTGAAACACCCTCCAGGTATGAGAGTATGAGTATGCAGTAGTATTCACTAATTATCTATCTTTGTTACAGTTGGTGTAAAAGGTGTGTATGGCGTGGTAACGTATGACATCAAGGACACAGCATTCATGGTTGCCACCATGTTTAGTGTGCCTTTTGATCGCGTGCTCCACCAGAACAACTTCAACTTTAAGGTATAGTGCCCTATATCAATACCTCTGCACCCCAAGCCCTTATTCAAGACAGGCATTCATTTCAACACTGTTTTTAGAGCTTAAGATTGTTTCTAATACCTGTGCAACCCAATGTACTGTTTGAACACAGGCTGTGTTAAAATCTCTACTACTACAACTACTTTAAGGAATGCCTACCATACCGTATTGGCCTGTATATAAGTACTATATTAGCCTGTATATAAGTACCGTATTGGCCTGTATATAAGTACCTATTGGTCTGTATATAAGTACCATATTGGCCTGTATATAAGTACCGTATTGGCCTGTATATAAGTACCTATTGGTCTGTATATAAATACCTATTGGCCTGTATATAAGTACCGTATTGGCCTGTATATAAGTACCTGTTGGCCTGTATATAAGTACTGTATTGGCCTGTATATAAGTACTGTATTGGCGTGTATATAAGTACTGTATTGGCCTGTATATAAGTACTATATTAGCCTGTATATAAGTACTGTATTGGTCTGTATATAAGTACTGTATTGGTCTGTATATAAGTACCTATTGGTCTGTATATAAGTACTGTATTGGTCTGTATATAAGTACCTATTGGTCTGTATATAAGTACCTATTGGCCTGTATATAAGTACTGTATTGGCCTGTATATAAGTACTGTATTGGCCTGTATATAAGTACCGTATAGGCCTGTATATAAGTACTGTATTGGTCTGTATATAAGTACTGTATTGGCCTGTATATAAGTACTGTATTGGCCTGTATATAAGTACCTATTGGCCTGTATATAAGTACCGTATTGGCCTGTATATAAGTACCTATTGGCCTGTATATAAGTACTGTATTGGCCTGTATATAAGTACTGTATTGGCCTGTATATAAGTACTGTATTGGTCTGTATATAAGTACTGTATTGGCCTGTATATAAGTACTGTATTGGCCTGTATATAAGTACTGTATTGGTCTGTATATAAGTACTGTATTGGCATGTATATAAGTATCTATTGGCCTGTATATAAGTACTGTATTGGCCTGTATATAAGTACCGTATTGGCCTGTATATAAGTACTGTATTGGCCTGTATATAAGTACCGTATTGGTCTGTATATAAGTACTATATTAGCCTGTATATAAGTACTGTATTGGCCTGTATATAAGTACTGTATTGGCCTGTATATAAGTACCTATTGGCCTGTATATAAGTACCTATTGGCCTGTATATAAGTACTGTATTGGCCTGTATATAAGTACTGTAGTGGGCTGTATATAAGTACCGTATTGGCCTGTATATAAGTACTGTATTGGTCTGTATATAAGTACTGTATTGGTCTGTATATAAGTACCATATTGGCCTGTATATAAGTACTGTATTGGCCTGTATATAAGTACCTATTGGCCTGTATATAAGTACCTATTGGCCTGTATATAAGTACTGTATTGGCCTGTATATAAGTACTGTATTGGCCTGTATATAAGTACTGTATTGGCCTGTATATAAGTACCGTATTGGCCTGTATATAAGTACTGTATTGGCCTGTATATAAGTACCTATTGGCCTGTATATAAGTACCGTATTGGCCTGTATATAAGTACTGTATTGGCCTGTATATAAGTACCGTTATGGCCTGTATATAAGTACTGTATTGGCCTGTATATAAGTACTGTATTGGCCTGTATATAAGTACTGTATTGGCCTGTATATAAGTACCTATTGGCCTGTATATAAGTACCATATTGGCCTGTATATAAGTACTGTATTGGCCTGTATATAAGTACTGTATTGGCCTGTATATAAGTACCATATTGGCCTGTATATAAGTACTGTATTAACCTGTATATAAGTACTGTATTGGCCTGTATATAAGTACAGTATTGGCCTGTATATAAGTACTGTATTGGTCTGTATATAAGTACTGTATTGGTCTGTATATAAGTACTGTATTGGCCTGTATATAAGTACTGTATTGGTCTGTATATAAGTACTGTATTGGTCTGTATATAAGTACTGTATTAGCCTGTATATAAGTACCTATTGGCCTGTATATAAGTACTGTATTGGTCTGTATATAAGTACTGTATTGGCCTGTATATAAGTACTGTATTGGTCTGTATATAAGTACTGTATTGGTCTGTATATAAGTACCTATTGGCCTGTATATAAGTACCATATTGGCCTGTATATAAGTACCTATTGGCCTGTATATAAGTACTGTATTGGCGTGTATATAAGTACTGTATAGGCCTGTATATAAGTACCTATTGGCCTGTATATAAGTACTGTATTGGCCTGTATATAAGTACCGTATTGGCCTGTATATAAGTACTGTATTGGTCTGTATATAAGTACTGTATTGGCCTGTATATAAGTACTGTATTGGTCTGTATATAAGTACCTATTGGCCTGTATATAAGTATCTATTGGCCTGTATATAAGTACTGTATTGGCCTGTATATAAGTACTGTATTGGTCTGTATATAAGTACTGTATTGGTCTGTATATAAGTACTGTATTGGCCTGTATATAAGTACCATATTGGCCTGTATATAAGTATCTATTGGCCTGTATATAAGTACTGTATTGGTCTGTATATAAGTACTGTATTGGTCTGTATATAAGTACTGTAGTGGGCTGTATATAAGTACTGTATTGGCCTGTATATAAGTACTGTATTGGCGTGTATATAAGTACCGTATTGGCCTGTATATAAGTACTGTATTGGTCTGTATATAAGTACTGTATTGGCCTGTATATAAGTACTGTATTGGTCTGTATATAAGTACCTATTGGCCTGTATATAAGTACCATATTGGCCTGTATATAAGTATCTATTGGCCTGTATATAAGTACTGTATTGGTCTGTATATAAGTACTGTATTGGTCTGTATATAAGTACTGTATTGGTCTGTATATAAGTACTGTATTGGCCTGTATATAAGTACTGTAGTGGGCTGTATATAAGTACCATATTGGCCTGTATATAAGTACCTATTGGCCTGTATATAAGTACTGTATAGGCCTGTATATAAGTACCTATTGGCCTGTATATAAGTACTGTATTGGTCTGTATATAAGTACCATATTGGCCTGTATATAAGTACTGTATTGGCCTGTATATAAGTACCTATTGGCCTGTATATAAGTACCTATTGGCCTGTATATAAGTACTGTATTGGCCTGTATATAAGTACTGTATTGGCCTGTATATAAGTACTGTATTGGCCTGTATATAAGTACTGTATTGGCCTGTATATAAGTACTGTATTGCCCTGTATATAAGTACTGTATTGGCCTGTATATAAGTACCGTATTGGTCTGTATATAAGTACTGTATTGGTCTGTATATAAGTACTATATTAGCCTGTATATAAGTACCTATTGGCCTGTATATAAGTACCTATTGGCCTGTATATAAGTACTGTATTGGCCTGTATATAAGTACTGTATTGGCCTGTATATAATTACTGTATTGGCCTGTATATAAGTACTGTATTGGTCTGTATATAAGTACCATATTGGCCTGTATATAAGTACTGTATTGGCCTGTATATAAGTACCTATTGGCCTGTATATAAGTACCTATTGGCCTGTATATAAGTACTGTATTGGCCTGTATATAAGTACTGTATTGGCCTGTATATAAGTACTGTATTGGCCTGTATATAAGTACTGTATTGGCCTGTATATAAGTACCATATTGGCCTGTATATAAGTACCCTATTGGTCTGTATATAAGTACTGTATTGGCCTGTATATAAGTACTGTATTGGCCTGTATATAAGTACTGTATTGGCCTGTATATAAGTACCTATTGGCCTGTATATAAGTACCATATTGGCCTGTATATAAGTACTGTATTGGCCTGTATATAAGTACTGTATTGGCCTGTATATAAGTACCTATTGGCCTGTATATAAGTACCTATTGGCCTGTATATAAGTTCTGTATTGGCCTGTATATAAGTACTGTATTGGCCTGTATATAATTACTGTATTGGCCTGTATATAAGTACTGTATTGGCCTGTATATAAGTACTGTATTGGCCTGTATATAAGTACTGTATTGGCCTGTATATAAGTACCTATTGGCCTGTATATAAGTACCTATTGGCCTGTATATAAGTACTGTATTGGCGTGTATATAAGTACTGTATTGGCCTTTATATAAGTACTGTATTGGCCTGTATATAAGTACTGTATTGGCCTGTATATAAGTACCATATTGGCCTGTATATAAGTACCATATTGGCCTGTATATAAGTACTGTATTGGCCTGTATATAAGTACCTTTATGGCCTGTATATAAGTACTGTATTGGCCTGTATATAAGTACTGTATTGGCCTGTATATAAGTACTGTATTGGCCTGTATATAAGTACCTATTGGCCTGTATATAAGTACTGTATTGGTCTGTATATAAGTACTGTATTGGTCTGTATATAAGTACCATATTGGCCTGTATATAAGTACTGTATTGGCCTGTATATAAGTACCTATTGGCCTGTATATAAGTACCTATTGGCCTGTATATAAGTACTGTATTGGCCTGTATATAAGTACTGTATTGGCCTGTATATAAGTACTGTATTGGCCTGTATATAAGTACCGTATTGGCCTGTATATAAGTACTGTATTGGCCTGTATATAAGTACCTATTGGCCTGTATATAAGTACTGTATTGGCCTGTATATAAGTACCGTTATGGCCTGTATATAAGTACTGTATTGGCCTGTATATAAGTACTGTATTGGCCTGTATATAAGTACTGTATTGGCCTGTATATAAGTACCTATTGGCCTGTATATAAGTACCATATTGGCCTGTATATAAGTACTGTATTGGCCTGTATATAAGTACTGTATTGGCCTGTATATAAGTACCATATTGGCCTGTATATAAGTACTGTATTAACCTGTATATAAGTACTGTATTGGCCTGTATATAAGTACAGTATTGGCCTGTATATAAGTACTGTATTGGTCTGTATATAAGTACTGTATTGGTCTGTATATAAGTACTGTATTGGCCTGTATATAAGTACTGTATTGGTCTGTATATAAGTACTGTATTGGTCTGTATATAAGTACTGTATTGGCCTGTATATAAGTACCATATTGGCCTGTATATAAGTACTGTATTGGTCTGTATATAAGTACTGTATTGGCCTGTATATAAGTACTGTATTGGTCTGTATATAAGTACTGTATTGGTCTGTATATAAGTACCTATTGGCCTGTATATAAGTACCATATTGGCCTGTATATAAGTACCTATTGGCCTGTATATAAGTACTGTATTGGCGTGTATATAAGTACTGTATAGGCCTGTATATAAGTACCTATTGGCCTGTATATAAGTACTGTATTGGCCTGTATATAAGTACCGTATTGGCCTGTATATAAGTACTGTATTGGTCTGTATATAAGTACTGTATTGGCCTGTATATAAGTACTGTATTGGTCTGTATATAAGTACCTATTGGCCTGTATATAAGTATCTATTGGCCTGTATATAAGTACTGTATTGGCCTGTATATAAGTACTGTATTGGCCTGTATATAAGTACTGTATTGGTCTGTATATAAGTACCTATTGGCCTGTATATAAGTACCGTATTGGCCTGTATATAAGTACTCTATTGGCCTGTATATAAGCACTGTAGTGGGCTGTATATAAGTACCTATTGGCCTGTATATAAGCACTGTATTGGCCTGTATATAAGTATCTATTGGTCTGTATATAAGTACTGTATTGGCCTGTATATAAGTACCTATTGGCCTGTATATAAGTACCTATTGGCCTGTATATAAGCACTGTATTGGCCTGTATATAAGTATCTATTGGTCTGTATATAAGTACTGTATTGGCCTGTATATAAGTACTGTATTGGCCTGTATATAAGTACTGTATTGGTCTGTATATAAGTACCTATTGGCCTGTATATAAGTACCGTATTGGCCTGTATATAAGTACTCTATTGGCCTGTATATAAGCACTGTAGTGGGCTGTATATAAGTACCTATTGGCCTGTATATAAGCACTGTATTGGCCTGTATATAAGTATCTATTGGTCTGTATATAAGTACTGTATTGGCCTGTATATAAGTACCTATTGGCCTGTATATAAGTACCTATTGGCCTGTATATAAGTACTATATTGGCCTGTATATAAGTACTGTATTGGCCTTTATATAAGTACTGTAGTGGGCTGTATATAAGTACTATATTGGCCTGTATATAAGTACCTATTGGCCTGTATATAAGTACTGTTTTGGCCTGTATATAAGTACTGTATTGGCCTTTATATAAGTACTGTAGTGGCCTGTATATAAGTACCTATTGGCCTGTATATAAGTACTGTTTTGGCCTGTATATAAGTACAGTATTGGCCTTTATATAAGTACTGTAGTGGGCTGTATATAAGTACTATATTGGCCTGTATATAAGTACCTATTGGCCTGT
The DNA here is from genome assembly GCA_949317995.1 of Acholoe squamosa. Taxonomy (NCBI): domain Eukaryota; kingdom Metazoa; phylum Annelida; class Polychaeta; order Phyllodocida; family Polynoidae; genus Acholoe; species Acholoe squamosa. The sequence goes on along the minus strand of OX439047.1, from coordinate 200,583 downwards.
ATATAAGTACCGTATTGGCCTGTATATAAGTACTGTATTGGCCTTTATATAAGTACTGTAGTGGCCTGTATATAAGTACCTATTGGCCTGTATATAAGTACCTATTGGCCTGTATATAAGTACTGTTTTGGCCTGTATATAAGTACTGTATTGGCCTTTATATAAGTACTGTAATGGGCTGTATATAAGTACTATACTGGCCTGTATATAAGTACCTATTGGCCTGTATATAAGTACTGTTTTGGCCTGTATATAAGAACCATATTGGCCTGTATATAAGTACTGTATTGGCCTGTATATAAGTACCGTATTGGCCTGTATATAAGTACCATATTGGCCTGTATATAAGTACTGTATTGGCCTGTATATAAGTACTGTATTGGCCTGTATATAAGTACTGTATTGGCCTGTATATAAGTACTGTATTGGCCTGTATATAAGTACCTATTGGCCTGTATATAAGCACCAGAGCGCTCATTAACTCTAACCAGGCTATACCCCCGTGCTTATACAAGACCGGCACTTATTTAAGACTTAAATTATAATGCATTATATAAGTATTAGTAAGGGACCGGTATTATGTGTCCCTCCTGCAGCCTATATGCTGCTGCCCCCTGTAGTGCACTTGTCTAACTACTCCTACCTCTAGTTAGTTACACTGTTGTAGCAACCACAGTCCCTCCTCCACCTCACCCACTCAGTATGTACTGATTTATTGGTGTTTTTTTCTTGTTTAGTGTTTATTAATAAAGGGCGCTTAGCCAGCCACTAAACAATTCTTGGCCAAATCTATGTATATCTTGTCCTCTTGGATCATGTATACTATGTTGATATATATTATAGGGGACGGTCTAATATTGTATTTTGAAATGTCAATACCCCTGTACCCCATGGCGCTTATTCGAGACCGGTGCTTATTCAACACCTGGCATTTATATAGGCCAGTATTGTAGTAGCTTAAGCACCCAGGAATACCTCTGTACCCCAGCCCTTGTTTGAGACAGGTGCTTATTTGAATACTATATTTAGTAATTAAGACTTGTTTCAATAGCCCTGTGCCACGGTGCTCATTATGGACTTGTTGCTTATCTGAGATCATGATGTTACATTTGAGTGCCAGTCTTTCAATAATCAATCAAACCCTTTAAGGGCCGCTGATGCATTAATGCATCAAACCCATTGGTCGTCATGATGCATGAATGCAGCCCTGGTGAGTTACTCGCATCATGGCAACCTTACAAGGTTGGCATACACCCAGAGGGTCGGCTTGATGCACCAGCAAAGTGCTGGTGAGCACCAATGAGTGATACCGGTAAAACGCCACGTAAAAAGAAAGGTAAAGGCACTGAAAAATCAGATCGCGTATCCAAAAACAATTCAGAAAATGGCGCAAGGATAACGACGCCAAGGTGGATGCCATAACCGACAAGGTCAATTGGATGCTTACCCTCCTGGAGAACAAGCAGAGGCAAACTGGAATTAGCCCCTCTGCCCAGATCAACCAACTGGTCCAGCTGGCGGCATTACACCACCAATATGGACATATGGGTCAGGGACTCCCATTCCACCAGGTAAATGTTGCACCTCACTCAACCATGACGCCCATGCCAGGGCAGCATACACCGGCCCAACCTCATCATATGGAGCCAGCTAAGTTAGGCCAACTCGAGTACCCTGAGTATATTTACGGTCTTCTCAAAGTTTATGACTAAGCCGCCACTCAACAGCCATTGAAGCACTACTACCTCAAGCATGCCTTGGATGTCACAGAAGATACCAATAATTATAAATGGTCTGACGTTCGATCTTGGAGTGTGCAATTAATTACGGATACGCTAACCCCGGAATCTGGTATGTCTTGGGACAAAACATACTACATTCGTATTACATGATCAGAACGGTCCAAGAAGGGCAACTGGCTGGAGCTGAGAGCCAATGTTATACGCAACGCCGACATTAGGTCTGAGACATCAGCGAATTCTGCATCAGCTGCTTCAGACCCACCAGGTCATAAAGGAGACATATGTGATCTTCCTCTGACGATCAAGGCGGGACGCCCCGGCCTCCGTGCAAGCCTTTCAATGAAGGAAAGTGCAGACAAGAGAAGCATCACATGGAGGCAGGCGAGCATAGGCTGCATATCTGTAGCTACTGCCTACTGAATCTGTGTAAGGTGTGATACCGCCTGAAGAAGACGTGCTACACACTGAATCCAGATCTGGCCTAAAAAAATGGGGCTCATCCGGTGCCTGCACAGTGAGGTGTCGACCACGGATGCTGAAGTCAATGCTACATCTTAATGGCGGGTATCACAACTAGACCACCAAGAGGGTATCAATAGTGACACTGATAATAGCATTAATGGTAAAGCACAGACTCTAAACAAGAAAATGATGTTTAGTGATCGTGTAGAGGTGTGTCCGCTCACTGAAGATGGTATTGATTTCACAAATATTGAATCTGCATGTATTGAGTTAGATAGCACTACCAATGCTACTAATTATAATGTATCAGTAGAGCAACCTGATGTCAAAATAATTGCTGGTGATCTATCACAAATGTCGGTCAATGATTCAGTCTCAGGTATGTCTGATAGTTACACATGTCAGGTATGTCTGATAGTTACACATGTCAGGTATGTCTGATAGTTACACATGTCAGGTATGTCTGATAGTTACACATGTCAGGTATGTCTGATAGTTACACATGTCAGGTATGTCTGATAGTTACACATGTCAGGTATGTCTGATAGTTACACATGTCAGGTATGTCTGATAGTTACACATGTCAGGTATGTCTGATAGTTACACATGTCAGGTATGTCTGATAGTTACACATGTCAGGTATGTCTGATAGTTACACATGTCAGGTATGTCTGATAGTTACTCATGTCAGGTATGTCTGATAGTTACTCTGATAAAACGGTGCGCCCATGTACAAAAATCTGTTGGCTGGGCTATGAGTTTGACTCAGTTAAGATGACCCGGAAGATACCGGAGGACAAGCTGCAGGAGTCCTAGAATAAATAGAAATGTGGGATAAAAGAGATGTGTAAGGAAAAAGACAATTCAAGAGCTCATGGGCAAGCTATTTCACGTAGCCACACGCCTGCCCCCGGCATATAGGTTTTTGGCGTCGATACCCGCCCTGCTCAGGCAAGCCAACTACATGAATCCGGTCCAAATTTCATTGGAATGTTGCCGAGATTTAAACTGGTTTCGCCAATATGCAGCTATCACAAACGGCATTCACCTGATACAGGAGTCATGCCCAGTTTGGCACATTGAATGTGACAGTTTTCTGGAAGGTGGAGGGACCTGGAGTGGAATGCATTTTTACCGTGGGATATACCCAGATGAATTCAAGTGGGACTCAAGAAACAAGACCATTCAATCTCCATTTTCGAGGCGATGAACATGGTGTTAGCCACTAAGCACCTGGGACCACCAGACCCCGTCGATTATGAAAATGTGTTAGTGGGGGACAACACCAGTGCAGTGTCATCACTGGCCACTGGTAAAGCATGTAACCTCTACCTTGTCCGGCGGGCACTGACTCTTACCTGACGGGAGAGTCAGGCTTCCTGCATAGGGCTCATTTGTCAGGTGACTGGAATTGTAGGACATAATTTTTTTATGTCGATTTCCTCATAAAGATGGCTTCCTAAGACATGTTTTTTGCCATTTTGTGAGAAACCTTTAATACGGGGGCCCAGATTATTTGGTTCTCGCAAATCTGTTAGCCTTCATATCAAGTTTAGCTGCCACGGTCGGCCATGTTGGATGTGGTTTCAGGTCTCACAACAGAGGTGTTATTCATGAAATAATGATATTCATGAGAATCTGCTTGGAGAGTGGAGATTGACTTCCTGTCTGACAGAAAATGCACCTGCTGATAGCTACCTGTGCAACCCACATGGCATGTGCCAAATCTTGGAAAAGGATGCGATCTAAAAGTTTCCAACAAAAGACGCTCTTCCCACTCACAGACAGCAAAACTAAGGTGGTACTCTTGTCAATACCATAAGCTGATTGTTAGGGATTTATTTCTGTCAAATGTTATTCTTAGAAACGTGCCGTTTCTAGAGCACCTGAAAGTTTTAGGTCTGCCAGTCCCAGCGACTCAGTCCTTAACTGAGTCGCGCCCAGTGACTACCTCTACCTGGCTAGCTGTGCTCGAGAAATCTGGCTGCATGCCGTTTGCCATGACATACTGATTACCGTACGCCACACTCCTGGGAAAACCAAGATATTGACGGATGCGCTGTCCAGAAAATCATTAGGGGTAGGGCACCGTGTAGTGGTGGACCGACTTGTGAAAGAGAAGAACCTCCGGATTTGGGTGTGCCCTTGTTCACTGATGGACTATGAATGTTGACTGACGTAATTGTTTTCTCATTGTAGCTTGGGTTGCGATACCTATATATGCCCAGATGTTAGACACCAGGCGCCAAGCTGTCAGTGAAGCCACCCAGTGCAATAAGATGCACCAGTATCAAGACTACTTTGAGTTTTGTCAACTGTATGGAGTGGCCCAACATCCCCCATGGTACACAGAGAGAAGAACACTGATCGCTTTGACACATACTGCACAGGTCACAATTTATCTCCCACATGACATGTATGAAGGCATGTCAAATGAGGTTGACGCTCTCATTATGTAAGGGTCAATAGCAGTCAATAGCTATATCAATCAAGGCAGGCCTATAATAGAAGGTAGGGGATATCAAAGTCCCACCGGCCTGAAACATTAAGGCACTTTTTCCTATCTACAGAACTTCCACTTGACTGAGGACCTGTAAGCAGTAGTAGTATATAATGAATCGGAAAGGGACTATAGCTACCTACTCACCCGAGAAGCAGCCAATCATGTGACCTGGACCCCCTGTGGTGCATGCCCATATATGGTCATGTGACCTTGACCTTGACCTCATTTTCATAATAGGCCACACCCCCTTGACCTAATTAGGGGATTAGCGACCACCTCTCAGCCAATCAGAGGAAAGCATTCTGTTTACCATGGTTAGATGACCTAATTAGGAGATTAGTGCGATCATGTGACCCCTTGTTTGTAAACAACACTACACCCAATCAGAGGCCTCCATTTGGTCACGTGACCTGGAACCCCTGTAGTGCATTCCCATATATGGTCATGTGACTGACCTTGTTTTAATTAGGGGTGTGCATGCCCATATATGGTCATGTGACCTTGACCCCCGTGACCACGCTCCCTTACCCAATTAGAACCCTCCATTTGGTTACGTTACCCCTCATTTGCATAATAGACCATGTCTTGTATATTAGGTTACGTTTTTTTATATAAATAAGTTGTTTTTTTTTTGGGGTGGGGGGGCCCTTGGGTTGGGGGCCCTTGGGATGGGGACCCTTGGGGTGGGGGGCCTTGGGGTGGGGGGCCCCTTTAAAATAGGATGAGGGGGGCCCTTGGGGTGGGGGGTCCCTTTAAAATAGGGAAAAAAAATTTAGTTTATTTTTTAAGGCAAGCTAAAAGCTTGTCAAAAAAAAAAAAATAGTTTATTTTGTAAGGCAAGCTAAAAGCTTGGGGTGTGTTTTTACTGGGTATAAAATTTTTTAATAAAAAAAAAATAATTAACATTAAAAAAATAAAAGGATGATTATGGAGGTGATGCCTCATAAAAGAGGATGAAGGAAGAGGAGAAGGTGTCAGCAGTGTACCTTTGTGAGGACTGTGATATCACTTTTAACAACAGGAGGGAGGCACTACTACCACGGACACCCCACTACTACCTCTATGCTAGACTCTATATATAGTGATGTGTGAGGGAGTAGTCACATAAAAGGTGTGTAAAGTGAAGAGGTGGAGTGACGCGAGTAGAACGTCGGAGTAACATAATGAGTGGGTGGCGCCACCTGTTGTTTTTTCTTTTACTTTTTATTTGTACTTATTCATTTATATATAGTGATTGCAGCAAGCATTCACACATTGTGTGTGCAACATGCTAAGGGGAGATAAAATAAATGCTACTTTTCTTTCAAGTGTTAGCTGTGAAAAACGTGTGAGTGTAAGGTGAGAATGCAAAATATGAAGGGTATATATGTCTGTCACTCTAGTCTAAAGGACACAACTTCTTTTTTTTTGCGTCTTGTACATATTGTCATCAACAATGTATTCTAGGATGTCTGTTTGCGAGGTTAAAGCTTTTCCAACGGATCTAGGTTCTTTTCGGTAAGTATTCACCTTGTTCACCAGTATAACCATATTTTATAATCTTGAACCCGCAGAGGAAAGGCCACATGTGTGGTAAAGTATTTCTATTAGTTAGAGTTATGAGTTATTGTGTATGTTTAATAATGACAAAAATAATTTGTATCATTACATTTTTTTTTCATTTATAAATGTCAAGGGGTAAAAATATATCCAAAAATATGGACACAATGCATCTCTATAGAGTATGCATTAATGACTACATAACACCTCAATACTTTCTCAAGATGTCAATTGTTTGGAGGCCTTAATGATTGCAGAGGGAGAGAGCTAAAGCATCAATGGTTACTACTATTGTGGAACGACCAACAGCCAGGTTATTAATGGCCGACACTTATCAAAATTTACTACACAGGAAGTTTAATAGGACATTAAAAGATGAATGTTATGGATGTAAAAACCATAAGTTGGAGGTTAAATATCATAGATGCTACTCAAACAAGGAAGAACTTATTTCTATGTATGGAGAGTGGGTATTTTCCAGGATGTCTGTCGGTGATATTTGGAATGAATTTACAAGGGTGTGTGCCATATTTGACGTTGTCAACACCCTGAATGTGAAAGAACTGATAACATATCTTTTTAATATGGATCATAAACGTGTATTGGCTGACAAAAGCAAGACCTTTCCAGTAGAAATTCTATAATATAACTCTGAACAAAGTAAAAATGTTGAAATTTGTTATTTGTACTCATAATAACATTCATCCTGAGAAAATCACTAAGTAACTGATGAGGGAGTAGTGTATAAATTGAACTATTTGTCTACCTATGAAATGACACTTGAATAAATGTGTAGGGGTATGGTATTTTACACTTTAACGTTCATGCACCCGTGAGACTCAGACCTAGGTCCTTCGGGTGTGGTGGGGGAATCCGGATGGCAGGTGGCAGCACCTGCCTCTGGGTTCGTATCCACTACACCAGGGGGCCTACCACTCGTCCGCCACACGTCACGTGGCCGGTCTGAGTTTCGCGGGCTTTTCCCCTATATAAGGCTGGTCCTAGCCCTAGGTTCCTCAGTAGTGGTTTACCCACTGCTCAACCAGGTTGTTACCCGAAAGGGTAACCGAATGCACTAGCAGCATGTAGTCCTCTGAGGCTGTGATCGTATGTAACGCAAGCTCTGAAATAAAAGCTCGGTTGCCTACCCGGAAACTTTTCTCTCTCTTCGTTATGATTTAATCTAACTTAACGAGACGAACCACTACACTGGTGCCGTGACCAGTTGGTCTTCGGGTAAGCGCAGTCAGAAATGACTGAGCTGAGCCCAGTTAGGGGAAATGGCTCAAATCGTGAGCTAGACTCCCCGATGGAGGATGGTGAAATCAAGTCACCACCCCAAGGTACGGAGTGGAGGGATCCACTAGAACACTACCCTGATGGGTTAGAAGATGTAAGAAGAAACTTACATCATGAACTGGATGAATTTGGAGACTCCTTATTCATGCCAGGAGGTACTTCGAAACCTGCACCAATGCATAAAAGTACTGCTCAATTTGGTAAATTACCATTTGAGGTACCAAAGCCTAGTGCAGGTATGTTTGAAACTCCATACAGTTCTCGAATTAAACACCAAAAATGTGGATTCGAAAAGAACAAAATGGACGAGCTTGAAGACATGAGAGCTGAATACGAGAAGATCCAGAAGGATCTTATTACACTGACCGGAACCCGAGACAAGATTCTGACTGAAAACAAACAGTTGATATCGGAACGTCTCGATTACGATCAGAGTTGTAGACGCCAACAACAATTGTTGTTGGATCAGATGGAGAAAGAAAAGCAAGATTTTCAACTCCAGCACGAACAGTATCGTGATGCACTATATACGGCGGATCTGGAATACAGAGCCTCGTATGATGAGTTGAATAGAACTAAACAAGAGTTAAATTCAACTCAATCGGCCTACGGCAAGTATCAAGAAGAGCTGAAGAAAATAGAATCAGCCTTCAAAGATGCTCGGGAAACGTACCAAAAACAGACCGATGAGCATGAAAAACTCAAAGATCAATTGATACGCGAATCCACAGATTTGGCTGTTAAACAGACTAAAATGATGGATGATTATTCCGAACTGGAGGCTAAAGCTATCCAGATGTCAAAGTATCTAGAAGATACTGGTCGTGCAGTAGGCACTCTTGAATCAGACTTCACTGTTTCAGGAATTGCCCTAAACACGACAAGTAACCAGATGTTCTCTTTGAGGGGCAATGACGGGGTAACAGAGACAACTGTACCTCGTTATGAAGGAGTAAAGAGTCATCAGGTTAGATTTACAGATAATACCTCTATACCTCTTGGTCTAGGTACGGGAAATAAAGGGGATAATTCTGCGAGTGGAGCTAAACAAAGCCGCTCTGCAGGAAGCTCCACCTTTGACGGCGGATGGCCACAACAGTCACCTTTAGGGGGACCAAATGGCCCGTATGCCCAGTATGGATGGAATCAGTCCCAAACAGGAACGAATCCGTCCAATGGTAACACCCGGAACACGTCCGGAGGAACAACCGGACGAGCACCCGGAGGTTCCAGTACAGCTGGGGGGCAATCCGGATGTGATCAAGGATCCGGACCCTCAAGCGATCGTTCCAGGAGCAGACCCTCTGCCAGTGGGACTGGTTTCAATAATGGAAATCAGTCGTATGGAACAGGAGGAAACACTAATCCCAATAGTGGTTTCTTTAGCTTTGGTGGAAATACACAACCCACCAATGGTCCAGGGCCGGCTCCCCAAACCAGTGGATACACCTTTTCACAGGTGCCTCCATACGGAGCAGGGGGATCAGGAGGTGGAGGAGGACCACCATCCGGAAGCTTTGGAAGTACTTATGGTACGAATCCTCCAAGGAAAAAGAGACTCAGTCGCCGAGTATCTCTTTCTCCAGGGTTACAAGCGCTGCATGATTCTAATGCAGCGATTGCTAACTTAGGTGTTGATTGTTACAATCAAGGTCTGGACGATACGGAGATCATGGAATGGAGTAAGGGTTTAACCCTTACTGGATCCACGAATCCGGCTCGTAGAGTAGCTAAGATACCTACCCCCTTTAATGCCAAGAACCCTTGGAAGGAGGAGTATCAAGGCTGCGCGGATGTCTTTAACTGCAATGGATGGGGTAAAGCGGAAGCTCTGCCTTATTTAGTATGCTGGTTAAAGGAAGGCGACGGAAAAGGAGCCGTGGAACAATGGAGAGATTCTCAAATAACAGGACTCTCAGCCCATATGAAGTATGATGAACTCATAGAGATTGCTTCATATTTATATGGGAATATAGTTGGAGAAGACCCTTGGCTGACGTTCACTAAAAGAACACAGAAGCCCAAGGAGTCTGCCAAAGTGTTCGGCTTAGAATGTCAACGACTGTTGCATAAAGCCAGACCTCAATGGAGACTAGATGATGAATGCTTCCTAGATGAGATGTTTAAACAATTCATTGAAGGATTGCGGAATCAAGAACACAGGACAGTAGCCTGTGAAGCTTGGAAGAATGATGCCTCTTTGACAGATTTGTTCCAGTCCCTAGATCATTATGATCGAAAGGCCCGTATCTTTGCCGGGAAGGTACCCCAACGGATGTCAGCAATGATAATCCCGGAGGGAATACCCGAAACCGATTCATCCGAATCAGGGGAACCTGACGAAGATGAAAACGTTGGGGCCATTGGCCAAGGGAACCCCCGGTACAACCGGAACTGGGGAAAGAAACCGGGTTACGTCAAGGAGAAAGTGATCACTTCTAAACCTCCTGTGACTCAACCCGATACCAAACCCACGACGGGTCCTTCTTTATCAGAGGACCTGGTTAACAATTTGGTAAAGAAGATTACTGAAAATCTTAGGAGGCCTAAGCCTGATAGGACTGTTGTGACATGCTTCCGATGTCAGGAAACTGGGCATTATGCTGCCGAGTGTGAGGCAGATAAGCCAGTTTATAGAAACACTCGTTACCGGAGCAATCCGGGTAAGGAGGACTCAGTGAAGAAGGAAAACTGAGAGGGGGTGTCCACAATGGCAACCGGATTACCCCCAGAGTGAGTGATTGCCATGACTGCCAGCCTATCGCAGCTTGCGGTACTGGCAAGAATCCTCTAGCGATTTCGCCCAGCAGTGAAGCTAAGGAGCCTGATCAGTTCCTTACTCATGAGGCTGGGGAGACTGATAGTACACCAGGTGTCAAGAACCGGCAGAAGAACACAGAGGGGAAACCCGATATCAGTCCAGAGGGAGCGGCCAATGAGTTGGCCAGGGTGGGGTGTGCCCAGTTCCCCCCGGGTCATCCTTGTCTCGAATTCTTAAAGGGATGTGGATTTGACCTCGGCGCTAAGACGGAACTTGCTAAGTATGCAAGTAGTCCTACCTACTTGAAAGGTAGGAGGTGGTACGCAGTTGTATCTGTGAGTGGTAGATCCGCTGAGTTTCTTGTCGATACGGGTGCTAGCCACTCCTGTATTGCTAAGAGATTCTACGATCTTTTGCCTACGAATCATGAAACTTTCACAACGGAAGGAAATGCTCGTACGGCCGACGGTAGCATGATACAAACGTTCGGTAGAACATGTATGAGGTTCAGTCTACAGGAAGATAAGGACTTCATCCTTACCCCTACTGTGGCGAACATCGCGGATGATGGTATACTCGGTCTGGATTTTGCTGCATTATATGGAGCAAGGTTAGATTCCCAGAGGGGAATATTGGAAGTGAGAGACCCGTACCATCTCGAAGTACAATGTGTACTTAGGCAAGTAAGCAGTGTAGCCAGTGTAGCCCAGACTGTTAAGATACCACCAGGCACAGCCTGTGATGTCTTATGTCGAGCGGACAGACAGTTTTCAGGAAAAACTGGAGTTGTAGAGCCAGACATGGCCATGTTGTCAAGTATCGGATTGGAATCCGCTGATGTTCTAGTAGCTAACGCTGCTTGGACGGTGGTTCCTATATCCAATACCGGTAACAAGACTGTCTATGTACAGAAGGATACGATCCTTGGATCGGTTGTCTTATCCGAATTGATAGAAGACTGTAAACATGTTTCGGCACCCGGAGCCCCTTCCTCACCCGAAAGGAGCCCGGAACTAGACACTCTAGTAGCCGAAAGCCATGTAGAAAGTGATGAACAACGTGAAGCTCTAACTGACTTGTTGTACAAGTACCGTAAAGCTTTTGCAGCACCGAGTGAACAATTGGGGCGTACCGATAAAGTACTGCATACGATTGACACTGGTGAGAATGAACCTTTTAAGATTCCTTATAGAAGACTCCCACTAGCAAAAAAAAAGGTAGCTGAGGAGGAGATAGCTAAAATGCTTGAACAGGATGTAATAATTCCATCAACCAGTCCTTGGTCTAGCCCTGTGTGCATGGTGACCAAGAAAGATGGTAGCATCCGTTTCTGCATAGATTACCGGAAATTGAATGGTATGACCAAGAAGAATTCATATCCCTTACCACGGATCGATGAGACTATAGACTCCCTTGGAGGTAAGCAATGGTATTGCTCTCTAGACTTACAATCCGGGTACTGGCAAGTGGGTATGCATCCGAAAGATATGGAGAAGACGGCCTTTTCCAGTCATATTGGATTATTCCAGTATAATGTGATGCCGTTTGGATTGTGCAATGCACCGGCGACATTTGAAGCCATGATGGAAACTTTATTAAGTGACCTTTTATGGAAGAAATGTCTCGTCTATCTAGACGATGTGATTGTCTTTGGAAAGACATACGAAGAATGCTTGGAAAATTTAGGTATGGTCCTGGAAAGGATCATAACTAATGGTTTGAAGCTGAAACCCAAGAAGTGCGATCTTTTCAAAAGATCTATTAATTACTTGGGGCGAATAATCTCGAATGAAGGGATTAAAGCCGATCCGGAGAAACTGGATGCCGTGTCAAATTGGCAAGCACCCACGAATGCGAAAGAAGTTAGGTCCTTCCTCGGATTCTGTTCCTACTACCGGGACTTTATCCCAGGATATTCAAGGGTTGCCTTTCCTATCCAGAGTTTGTCCCACTGGACACCCGGGATCAGAAAGGAACGATTCCCTTGGGGACCCGAGCAAGACGAGGCCTTTATGAAAATAAAGGATTTGTTTGCTATCACACCTGTGTTGAGATACCCCACGGAGAATGATTATTTCATTCTAGATACTGATGCTAGTAATGAAAGCATAGGAGCCGCCCTTTCTCAGGTCCAGGATGGGGTCGAAGTTCCTATAGCCTTCGCTAGTAACACGTTGAGTAAATCTCAAAGAAACTATTGTACCACTAAACGTGAGTTGTTGGCTGTGGTGGTCTATACGAAGAAGTTCAAGCACTTTTTGTGGGGGAGTGATTTCACTCTACGGACTGATCACTCTTCCCTCAGATGGTTATTGAACTTCAAAGATGCAGAGGGGATGATAGGTCGCTGGTTAGCGCACCTATCCGAATTCGGTCTAAATCACAGCCAGATTGAACACCGAGCCGGGGCAAAGCATTTGAATGCAGATGCTTTGTCTAGAATCCCAGTGAGGAAATGTGCAAATGCTGAGTGCACTGATTGTGGAGCACACAATGCTGTGTTGGCAGGGGTTCGAGTTCCATTCGAAACCCATCCGGAACATGTCTTGAATTGGTCCTTGGAGACCATCAGGCAGTTCCAGAAGTCTGATGCAGTCACATCACGTTTGATTAAATTCCTTAATCAGGGTATCTGTCCCCCAAGACCCGTAGTGTCATTGGAGAACAGAGAGATGAGACGATTCTTAGCTCAATGGGCCGAGCTAAAAGTCCGGGATGGTATTCTGTTTCGATGGAAGAACCATTCTAATAGGAACAAAACCTTGCAAGTTGTCATACCTAGTGCTATGCGACGAGATATTATGTATTTCTGTCATGGACATAGAACTAGTGGGCACTTTGGAAAGAAAAGGTCTCTAGAACGTCTGACCAGACGATACTATTGGCCCGGCATGAGTACAGATCTCACCCGATGGGTGGAGACCTGTCCCGAGTGCTGTAAGAACAAACCAGGACCCGGGTTAGGCAAGCTGCCATTATCCCAGGAACTGTTTGGTGTAAGGTTTGCTAGAATAGCTGTTGACATTATTAGTGGGATTCCCCCCACTCCTAGTGGCAACACGTGTATGATGGTCGTGTCTGATTATTATACCAAGTACACCCGAGTGTTCCCTTTACCGGATCATAAGGCTGTTACTTGTGCTATGGCCTTTGTAAAAGGGTGGGTGCTGCACCTAGGTGTCCCACTCATGTTACATAGTGACCAAGGCAGAGAATTTGAGTCTAGTCTGTGGCAGGAGATGTGTAATTGTCTGGCGATCTGCAAGACAAGAACTAATCCCTATAGACCACAGAGCGATGGACAAGTAGAGAGATTCAATAGGACTTTGATCCAAGTATTGAAGTCTCTGGTAAATGAGCAGATGGATGATTGGGATGAACAATGTGAATTCGTGGTACATGCCTATAATGGCACTGTGCATTCGAGCACAAACTGTTCTCCTAATCTCCTCGTTTTTGGAGAGGATTTGATTATGCCAGCCGATTTGGTGTTCGGCGTAATAAGAATGAATCCGGAAGCCCCTTGCCAGGTGATGTTTGTAGAATCCCTACGGGATAATTTCAAACAAGCCTATGAGAGGGTTAGAGACGAGTTGCAGAAAACTGCGCGTTGGCAGAAAGTTGGCTATGACACAGGTCTAAAAGCTAGATTTTTTAATCTAGGGGATAGAGTACTGCGTCTACACCAACCTCTAGCTAACCTGAAATTAGCCAGTAATTGGGATGGACCTTTCACTATAACTCAGGTTATTAGTGATTGCACAGTGATTATTAAATCACAGCTTGGTAAATGTTACAAGTCAAATGTAGCGAGACTACGCCCATGGAGGGGGAGGGATACCTCCACCGAAATGTACGGCGATGGTCTATTGGAAGTAATGGAACAGAGTCGTGTTAAGCAACTCGAAGTGGTACCGACCCGAAAGCGAGGACCCGGGCGGCCACGGAAGGTTGCAGACCCGAAGAGGGTGGTGCCCCCTGTCGTAACATCCGGAAAGCAGGGGAAGATACAAAAAGTCTCGGCAGGCGCAGGTAAAAATAAGAGGAAAGGTCCCTCTAAGGCTAAGAAGACCTTGGAAAAGGCTCTTATGGATACCAGGTCAATAAAAGAGGCCTCAAAACCTCTTAGACGCAGTCCAAGGTTGCTACAGACTGCCGTAACCTAGCCTGTTAACACAACGAGTGTGTTGTCCTGTACTGTGTACTGTTATATGTTGTAACCTAGTTCAATGTATATTTGAGCCGGTCAAGAGTCTCTGGAAAAGGTCCTATGACAATGAACCCATGGTTTTGGACGGATAATCCGGTGGATATGCTTATGCTATCCATAAACTCCAGAATACCTAGCGAATTGTCATAGTCGAACCCTGAGTACGGACGGACGACCGATCGGGTATTGTATTGTTTTTATGTAAGGGCGCGTGACCTAATTAAGGGCACGCGGGAAAGTTGTTGACCCATTTTCGAATGGTCACGTGAGGCGCCGGTTTGATCATGCGCAGCGATTCAAGTTCGAGTATCCCGCCATATTGTCTTATTCCTGCGAAGGAAGAAGACGTGGCCGAGGGTGGTCTTGCTCTTGTTGGAGTCTGATAGCCCGTGACAGCCATATTCCGAGGTGTGCCCTCGTTAAAAGGCACCCGCCTTTCACTGGGTAAGCAGTACTCACTGCTTATCCGGTGGATTGGGATATTTTATCCCCGAACAGCCACTTCTGTCGATGGCAGAAGAGGCCGTCCGTCTTGGCGGCGGTGCCGGTGCCAGCACCCCGCCAGAGTATGGAAGTGGTTCTCCCAAGAGTCCCACTTATACATACGACGATCAGCAATACGATGCTGATTGTGATCAAATGGATCAACAAATGAATGTTGATCAGTACTTCTCTGGAGTAGACGATAGCGACGTAGAATCGTTCTACGACGCATCCGACAACTCCAGACAAGTTAGTCCTGAACGCCGAGGCGTTCAACAACAAATTGATGTAGGTGAGCCTTATGTAGCCCCTCCATCCGAAGGTTTGAGTGGAGAACCGGCAGGAGCCCAGTCTCTTGACAGGGCTCTGATGCCACCTCCCCCTCAACTGCCGCCCCGTCTTGGTGGGAGTACCTCATTCGGTGCTTTGGGACCTGCTTCTCCGGTTGACAGGCCAATGCACCTAGAGCTGCCCTTCCCAGACAGTCCCGAATGGCATGATGTAGCCGGTCCATATGACGGACGGATGTTAGCAATTTCCGAGGAAATGCTGATACCCACCTGTTATGGGACGCCCAGAGAGGTTGACGAGCGTGTTGTCAACGCAATCTGGGAATGTGCTCATCCGCAGTGGGCTAATACCTTTCCGGAGTCCTGGTTGATGGATTACCATCAGATGGCCAAAGGATTGGTAGTCCACTTATGGTTTCGTAAAGCCGTCTGGGACGCAGAAATGGCTTTCCGAAGGAATACCTCTTATAGGCCTTCCTATGTGTCTGACAAAACGGGTTACACCGGTGTCAAGGCAGATGAGGTCTCTAGATACATAGACAGAGACCAGATCCTACTGTTAAGCACAGCGGATGAGTATGAAGCAGCAGGTAACGCTGTTGTGGATTACTGTCCAGGGGTCCCTATTACGTCTCAAACCATTGAGGCAGAAGAGGCCCGTATTGGTGTGTCTCCACTAGACAGACTCGGGGTAATACAAGACCTCGTAGTACGTCTATTGGAGAGACAGTATGCACTGGCGCATCCGGAGTTAGTACCCGGACCCGCACCCGTGCAAGTAACAGCCAAGATGGCCGATCGGATGGACCGTCTCATGTCTCCTGCTGAAGCTCCCACCTTGGGAGGCGCAGCAGTAGTACCTGAGAAGGCCCTACCTGATGCAGATGTTTCCCTTAAAACTGCTCAGTCTACCCCTACGAAGACTGAGCAAGTAAAGGAGAAAGCAGCTGGTGGAAAGGGTAAAACAACCCCCACCAAAGGTAAGGGTAAAGGGAAGCGGTCAGGAACCGAACCCTCTACCAGCACGAGTGTGGACGACAGTACCCGAACCCGTCGGGTGTCTCCACGCTCGGCCAATAAGAAGGGCGCTAAGGCTTCGGATGTCTCCGGCAACGAGACGGACGCATCCGAGCCTGGCACTTCTACTAACGGCAGATCCCGCAGGAGGAATAAGAAGAAGGTTGACCAACGCAAACCTGAACCTATCGAGGTAGACGTTAAAGCTGATAATACAGAAGCTGAACCGGCTGTCCCAACCGTAAAAGTTGAGCTCGGTGTGCCAATCGTCAAGCTACACGACGTAATGGCCGATTTGAGTGGAGACGCTCAAGATGCTGCAGCCCAGGTCCTCGCGGGTCAACAACCCGTTGTGCAACCTGTGGATGTACCATCCGACCCGGAGGGAGAGGAGCCGGTTGACCCAGTTGTGGATGTCACTCCGACTGACGAGCAAGAGGCTGCTATCTGGGCTAACGCCAATAGCAACTTTGCCGACTTCATTCCTCTACACAGGGGACACCTGAAGGGGAGTAAATCCGTATGGAGACTGCCCCCTCGGATCACCTGTGAGAGGCAGGAAGATATGGAGGAGTGGCTTCGCAAGAAGCTCTCTGATAGAAAGCCGGCCAATATGTACTGGATCTATTGGGAATTCGTTAAGAATTCGCCCAATGGTCTGTACAATTATGACCAGAAGGGCAAGCTCAAGTTTGCTCTAGATGAGTACTACGGGGAGGATCGTAAGGATTGTCCCTTCCAACGTTGTACTCAAAGTGAGGGTGAGGTTGAATTCTTCATCGAGAAAGACGCGTTCCTTCGTCATCTCGTGGAGGTTCATATGCACCAGAGGCCGGAATATGTCTGCGACCGAGAGGTTGGCAAGAAATGTGCTAAATGCACAGGATGTGTCACCCCCCGACGCGGAGACATGGTCCGGCACTATGTGACTTCGCATGGAGAGGGCCTGGAGGCAGCCATAGATCGGGTGATGAAAATTCACTCCGAACTCTATGGCAACCTTAGGGGCCTCAATGCAGAGAAGTTGGCTTCCCTCACACCGAGTACGAAGCAGTTTGCGCCTACGGTTCCTGGTACTAACCAGAAACTAAAGGCTCGGTTTGCCCAGACTCCCGGGTCCGGCAAACTAGAGTACGCTCAGGAGGAGTACGATCTGTTAAACGAATGGAGAAGCAACAAGGCCCGCCGTCGTGGTGGGGCTTATGTAACTCCATCCGGAGAACAGGTCCGAAGCCGCAGGGATTACCGCCAGGGACCCTCTGTAGCAGATAGGAAGAGACAGGCGTCTGAATCTCCAAGCCGAGCCAGGTCACCACTGGAGGCGCTGGAGAGACAGACAAATGGGGGAAGGAAGAAGCCACATCTTCCATCTCCTACTGGAACTCCTTCCCATTATGGGCGAGCACCAACTCCACGAGGTGCACAGAACCCGACATTCTTTGGTGTCAGTGGACCGAGTGGCCAGTCCGCCCGGAAACACGCGCCTTTGAATGTCAAAGACCCGAAGCAGTACCCTGCTATAGGCCCACCCGGACCAGAGATGCAAATCTTTGATCAGTACGGGAGGGTCAAGCAGGAACTGCCGACAGTAGGAGGTCAAGCTCCCCGACCTACAATGAGTGCTGTGGTGAGACAACGTCCACCCGCACCATTGTTGACGGCCAAAGACCTTAGAAGGGAATTGTCACGGTTGCCCCTGGTTCAGGGATTACCAACTCAAGGCCCTTCTTCGACCACTGCTAGTGCGGTTACTACTGCGGTTGCTTCTTCGCACACGCAGGTAGCTGTCACTGCGAGTGGGTCTGGAGCACAGCCGAAGCCTCAGGGTCAGGTACCCCCACCTGGTGCTGTGGTTCATCGGCCTAAGCTGATCCAGACAGTGGAGACCTTCTTCAAGAAGGAGGACAAATTGTCTTGCAATATCCAGAGCAAACAATTTGAGACGCTACAGCACCATCTGGAAAACCTCCACCTGGACATGTATCGTCGGACCGTGTCGAGCACTCTCCAGTGTATTGACGCGATCCAGAAGTCAGAGATCAACCGAATCTCGACTCAGATCAAAGCGGATGTTGCCAAAGATAAGCAGGAAGCTGCTAATCTGCGGCAGGAGGCCCTATCCGAGAAGGAAACAGCTTCTCAGATGCTCGACCTAGAACGAGCAACGAACATGAAGAACCAGCAAAAGTTCTTCAAGGTCTTCGGAGTTATCATGGATAACTGGGACGGTACACCTGAGCATGCTTTGAAGCTGTTCGAAGCACGCCAAAAGGTGAAACTTACACCTGCTGTCCCCGCATTGGCACCTACGGATGGAACTGGTATGAACCCCCCTGTTCAGCCACTGGCTCAACAACCGGGTCCAAACCAGCCACCCGAGGAGAACATGGAACAGTAAAAAACTGTTGCATGAAGATCGGACATAATTGTGTGTCCCGGGGTTCTATTACCCATGCATTGTTGGATAAGAAACCATTTTTTTATCCAACCCGTATTGATTCGGGTACCAAACTGTACCCTAATCCGGAAACTGAAAACAGAAGGAGAAAACAAACAAGTCACTCTGGAGGAGGAGTACGAATGCTGTAAACACCATAATTGTACTGTGCCACAATGTAATGACTGTGCCTATTATAAAATCATGGACAATTTACACTAATATGGACTTTTGAACTACAAACCGGATTTACTACTACACCACTACTATTTGTGAGCTAGCACTACAGGCATCAGGGTTTAGCTACGCCCATAGAGTCCATCAACAGTCTACAACTGGATCTACTATAACCTCCAGTTAGCTAGCACTACAGGCATCAGGGTTTAGCTACACCCACCAACAAGTTTTACTATAGCACTTCAGGCATCAGGGTTCAGCTCGCCCATACCAAGCCATCAGCAGCATCCGACTCCTGTTACATCCTCCAATCATGAAAACAAGTAACTTTGTTGATATTATTATATTGTATGTAAAATTGTATTTATAACTATATAATATCTTTTATAAAGATATATTATTATATAAGGGTACCTATAAATATACTGGATCTGCGAATCCTAAAAGTTATTTAAGGTAATCCTAGACCTATAACTGTCTATATAGGTCATTCCTGGTCTCAATATATTAAGAGACTATAATTCTTCTGTAACTTGTAAATATAAAACACTAAGGTATAAACTGAGCTGCGTCTCAAAAGTATAAATATTTTTCTATAAAATAAGAGAAGGTCCAACGGATTTCTCTAAACTTAGTATTGTATTACTCAGGTTAATACCTAATTGTGTTCATATAGTATCAGATTAATTGTCCATATCTGATCATTAATATTTAATTCACTCTGTAAAGTAGACAGAGCTGTTAATTTAAAAAGTCGAAATTTTTTTTTCCGGGTTCAATAACCATAATACGATCATTGTTAACAACCACCGGTCCTTTTCAGGACCCTACTGTTGTCAAAACGTTACTATAAATCTGTGATAATTGTATATTTATCATTTATGGTTGTTATAAGCTAGTGATGGAAATAACATGAACGACACTCGATGCTATTATTGTATAATTTTTCAGAAATAGGATAGTCTTATACTATAGCCTATTTCACATCGAGCAAGTGTAATTAATACCCCTTTTTAGTATTGTAAACAATCACTTACTAGGTTATTAATACACTGCGGTTTAATTACCCCCAAGTTATTGTCTAAGGGGGGCAGTGTAGGGGTATGGTATTTTACACTTTAACGTTCATGCACCCGTGAGACTCAGACCTAGGTCCTTCGGGTGTGGTGGGGGAATCCGGATGGCAGGTGGCAGCACCTGCCTCTGGGTTCGTATCCACTACACCAGGGGGCCTACCACTCGTCCGCCACACGTCACGTGGCCGGTCTGAGTTTCGCGGGCTTTTCCCCTATATAAGGCTGGTCCTAGCCCTAGGTTCCTCAGTAGTGGTTTACCCACTGCTCAACCAGGTTGTTACCCGAAAGGGTAACCGAATGCACTAGCAGCAT
Source organism: Acholoe squamosa (assembly GCA_949317995.1). Classification (NCBI taxonomy): domain Eukaryota; kingdom Metazoa; phylum Annelida; class Polychaeta; order Phyllodocida; family Polynoidae; genus Acholoe; species Acholoe squamosa. Next base: position 180,275 of record OX439047.1, on the reverse strand, counting down.
GTAGTCCTCTGAGGCTGTGATCGTATGTAACGCAAGCTCTGAAATAAAAGCTCGGTTGCCTACCCGGAAACTTTTCTCTCTCTTCGTTATGATTTAATCTAACTTAACGAGACGAACCACTACAAATGTGTTGAAAAAAGAGACTTGGATAAAGGTATCAAGGGTCGCATGACCACCTAGGGGTGGTTTATTATGTAAATGAGAATTTTCATAAATAAAATTTTATTTTACCCTTATTTGTTTTAAATAAAAAATTCAAAGGATGAGAGCGGTGATGGTGAAGCTAGCAAGTGGTGCCTCATCTGAAGGAGTCCTTTAATAAAAGACAACAGAATAGAGACCATTTGTTAGCGTAGAACAGCTGATATGGTTCACAAGTTTGGTCTCGGTCAATACAGAAAAGACAGCAAGGTTAAATTTGTACCTGGTCAACTCGACAAACACAATACATAGAGTTCTATAGACCTACACAAGGGACGCTTTGGTTAGTTCATGGGTAACACACCAGGTGGTGACACTGCGCTGGCGCTGTGCCATCATGGCGAGAACGTGTATCGATTTATGGTTTATAAGTTTGAGTAATTGCTCAGAATTGCTCCCACCTTTGTTTTTGGGTGTATATGGGTGCATAACTGGATTTTGGTAATGTATGGTCATTGATGTTTGAAATTGCGGCAAGAAGCTACCTATACTATTCTTGATTGCGGGTTGAAAAGTTTGAATTTTGAAAATATCGAAAAATATGCCAAAAGTTCGTACCGCGACACTCGGGTCAGCGCTCTATAAAAGAGCAAGCCGGTGTTTTTTTACGTTATGTAATTGGTACCCTGGAGGTGTATGAGATCGACGTTATTTTTCCAAAAGGAGTAACTCTACACCTCACAGTGACAATGTCGGGGGGAAGGTAGGTAATTTATCAAAATTGCTTCTCAAATTCGGAATTTTGAATCAATTTTGTGTTTGGTTTGCCGTTCTAAAGAGAAAGATTCATTTTTATTTCCAGCATTATGCAAATCCAGTTCACCGTTGTCAACCCCGGGGACCAAAACGGATACTAAGGTAGGTGAAAAAGTTTACTGAGCAAAAGTCGTGTTAACACATGTCAATGTTCTTGTTATGACGCATGCAACAGTTTCCCAGGTAGCAAACATGGTGTGGCCCGAGTCTGGGCCAGAGCGGGCTCCTGATGTGGGCCACACTCGGTTAACACAGTGGGCGCCCGATGGGTTTTGTCCTCAGCAAAGGGTCTGGGCCACACTGGGCTAACCAATTCGGGCACAGATCTGTTTGAAATTGGGCTCACCGATATGGGCTCAAAGTGCGTTTAACATGGGTTTTTGGTGTGGCCTAAAGTGGGCTGCCCGATTTGATGAAAAATTAGTGGTGACATGTTAAAAATTCTTTTTGAGAAATTTATCCAAAATCTTTTCTTTTTTTTTTAAAGTCAATAAGCAACAAATCCGTGAGCTAATCTACCCCCCCCCATCACCAAAGCAGTAAATGCAATATCTACCCAAGTGGAAAGGCAGAGCAGTACCATTCATTTGAATCAAACTCATTCAGCCAACACAAGGCACTTTGATTAATTAAAGTGACATTCTGGCCTCAATCTTCCCCTACTAATTCCCTATGTAGGAGTAGAGAAGAGAGCCTTCAAGTTCATAATGACTGTACCTCTGCATATCTGCTCTTGTTCCAAGTTCCATGCAATAGAAATGGTGTTGCCATTCCACTACTACTCAGATGACCTTGATTTGCACTTTTGACTAGAAACATCTAAGTATTTCCAGACTATGAGAAAGTCTGCACATTATTACTTCATATCTGATTTAGTAGTCTATTCCAGTTGTCCTATGTCTAAAAGAAATAAGTTTGGTATGGGTAGTAGAATTCTGCCTGGAGTGCTGTGAAACCACTTTGTAGTGAGTCTGCCATGGACTGGCCTACAGGGGCAGGGGATATTTTTGGTTTCTCAATTGCCTCTATATATAGTCCTCTTATACCCAGCCAGGTGTGGGACCTGTTTGCCCCCACACCACAAATACACCTTGCAAGCCTACTAGAACAAAGAAAGATATGAAGCTGTTCTTTCCAGGACTAGTCAGTGTTGCCTTTTACATGAAATATCTGGATCCCTACTATGAACCTACCTGTGTATTAATGGTATAGGGAAAGTGTCCTACAGCAGTGGTGGAGGGAAGGGAGGGGGGAGGGCAGGGCAGGGTGAGAGGAGGGCAGGGCAGGGTGAGAAGAGGGCAGGGCAGGGCAGGATAAGAGCAGGGCAGGGCAGGGTGAGAGCAGGGCAAGGCAGGGCATGTGAGCGAAGGAGATGCCAGGGCAGTGCAGGGTGAGAGTAGGGCATGGCAGGGTGAGAGCTGGGCATGGCAGGGAGAGAGCAGGTCAGGGCAGGGTGAGAGCAGGGCAGGGCAAAGATGAGAGCAGGGCAGGGCAGGGTGAGAGGAGGGCAGGGCAGGATGAGAGTAGGGCAGGGCAGGGCGAGAGCAGGACAGGGCAGGGCGAGAGCAGGGCAGGGCAGGGCGAGAGCAGGGCAGTAATAGATGTTTAACACCATTTTGAAAGCTAAGGTCATATTCATGGCGAGATCCTCATTACACAAATTCACAGAGGAATGTGTCAGTGTCTGCGCATATGTGCACCACACACATCCTGAGGGGATAGGAAAGAGGAGAAATAGACCCTTTTAAGTGGGCTAGGGAGGCCCAGGGAGGGCAGGGTGACAGAAGGGCAGGGCAGGTTGAGTGGAATGAGGAGGAGATGGAAGGGGTAGGGGATGGATAGAGGAGGGATGAACAAAAAAAAGAGAGGGAGGGGGAACACTCATCACAGTGTTTAGAATAGTTCAGAAGATGAGGCTGCCTGTCCAAACCCACTCTCACCCCAGACTGGGAAGACTTTATGCAGCTAAGTACCCATCTTGGGATGCCCATTTTGAAACCATCCTGGGCCCAATGTGGTTGCCCATTTTAAAGCTGACCAGTGCCCAAATCGGGCGGCCAATGTGGCCCAGACCGTATGCTGAGGACAAAACCCGTTGGGAGCCCAACGGGCTCAAGTGGGTTTGCCCGATTTGGGCTGCCCTGTGTGGCCCTGACTGGAAACCCAGCATCTGCCGAACCTAAAACCCATGTACTGAATACTGCCCGCTTTGAACCACCTTATCCCGGGTAAAACCAATTTGGCCCCGAGCGGGCTTGCTACATGGGATTAGGGCATCACCAAATTGCTGGTTTCTATGACAACGGCCGTGACTGACATCAGTTTCGATACATGGATGCATATTCAAGATGGCGCCGGGCTGACACGACTGGCGGGAAAAGTCCAACCAGGCACTGTGGCCGGCGTTCTTTGGATAAGTAACGGTGCATAATGTGTTAGCTGAACTTATCTACTGTTATCACTTGATCTTGTCGTGGGTGGATAAGTGGTTACAGGGTGAACTGATATGTTATTGAGACTTGGGGTGAAAGTGGGGGGCCCTAAGGTGGACGAGAGGTTCTGTAGGGGGATGGTGTTGTGGGATGGGAAAAGGGGCATCCCACATCAGCGTCATCACCGACCTATCCGGTGCTGTGTCTGACGCAGGGCCGAGGACGATCATCACATGAATCTAAACTAATTAGATCTTGGGATTTATGTCAAAAAAGAAGGAAAACTCACCATCAAAAGTGTCAGTGGCCCTCTCAGCCAGTGTAGGATCAAACAGGAGGTATTTATCCTTTGGTAGTTTGAGAAGAAAGACCCGTTTCCTTGGGGATCATTTTCTCCATTGAATGTCAAAATGGCGGCTGAAAGGTGTGGTCAACAACTGTGGAGGGGTCAACTTTGGAGGTATGATTGAGATTCCTGCCATACAGAATGTTGGCCAGGGGGAAACTAAAGGTGCTCCCACCCAGAATGGATCCTCAGGACGAACTTTGGGGTATCAAAAAGGATGGATCCTGACGTTTGTAGGGCCAGTGCCGGAGGCACCTCTGGGCGAAGGTCTTAAGGCGGTACAGTGTCACTAGGATAAACATGAAGTGCACCTTAGTATCGTACCTTCCAGGTAACTGGATCCGTTCCCTTGTCTCCATCTGAACTGTGGGTGCCGGGGCCAATAGCCAGTCATGGTTGACATTATTAATCATCTCCTTCAGCTTAGTCAAAAAAGATTGTTGTTCTACCAAGATCAGTGTACTGTGAAGAGTGAAGAGCTATATCAGGTGTATGGTCACATGATGCATGTACACGCACACGGCACATGAGCACACAGCAAAGGACGACTATGATTGGTAACAACAAGTGTAACCATGGTGAAAACTCAAGGTGATATCCAAGAAGTGTGTTATTGAGTCTGTGGACAATATTGAATATCTATCATGGATACCTGATGCAGCATTATTTAGGGTGAGTACATCCTTAATCAGTGCTAATATTTTTTGATTATATAGGGCTTTAAAACGGTGGAAATTTGGTATACTTAAGACGGTGGGGTGGTTGCTATGGTTACACCAGAAACATTAACTGGTGGGTTTCCAAAATGTCTCCACAGTGGTAGGTTAATGGGAACTCGACAATGGGGTCCAGTGTAAAGTTTTGGGCGCAGGACAAAATTAGAATTTACCATTATCATGTTGTGATTTTTTAGTGTACACAGACATGGTACTGATACTATAGAGTAGGTTGTATATTTTACTTGTACAGATATTTGATATTTCTGTAGCACATAACCCAGGGGAACATGTACACAGGTGGGGAAATTCAAAAGCAGATAAAGTTGGTCAGTATAGGGGTATTCTCATAGCTTAGAGGAAACCAGGTAAGACCAGGTTTTTAGGACCAGGCAAGTTTGACTGACAGAGAAAGAGAAAGCAGGATTTTAATCCAAATACCTTTAATTCAGAAAATGACACTGATAATAGATCAAATGTGTACTTGAGTCAAAACTATGCTATAATTAGTATACTTGGGCCCATATGGTATCCACATATCTATAGGCAATAGAGTAGTCAGAATAAGTGGGGAGGTTTCTCAATAGTGACCTCTAACACACACTTTCCTGGATTTATGAAGGTTGTAAAACAATTCACCAACATGGATAAATCAGTCCTCAGAATAAGTGGGGAGGCTTCTCAATAGGGCCCTCTAACATACACTTTTTTTTTTATCCATATAGGAAGTAGAGCATCCACCAACATAGATGATCAGTAAACAAAATGGATGGAAAGGTCTCTCGGTATAGCCTCTAACACACAATGTTTTGGTTTTACAGACTTGGTTTACAACCACCACCCCAATATTAATAAATTTTGACTACCACCATGACATTAAAGCTGGTATAAAACCTGATAAAGCTTTGTCTGATATGCGTTTCAAAGAATTATATACCCCTTCCCCAGTCATAGGGTGCCATTTATTCTGGTGAGATGTGGTTCATTATGTGCACAACATTGGACTCTAGTTTCAGCTGGTCTCTCCCCTTTGGTGAAAAGGGAAACCACTTGGTTAATTAGTTCTGGTCACAGCCACCTAGGGGCAGCACAGAGTGGTCTGCTCTGCTGTCAGCCATCCAAATCAAAGGTACCACCATTATAGAAAATTCTGCTTTGTGGCTCCATCTGGAGCCACTGTGCTGATGCAATCAAAACTGCTTGTTGACATGAATAAAATGCTGGAAGTATTTTATTTTGACACATGTATATGCTTGAATTTAGCATGAATAGATTGGGATTTTGCCAGGACACTTTCACAACTGGGGTGATGAAAGATATACAGAAAGTGGAAAACCTTTGTATTTGAGCTCTTGTGCCAGCTTTAATCTCAACTTTTGAACCTTACAAACAACTCATGCTGTAAAATCTCTCCATAAATTTTATAGTTTGAGTATCTCCTGAATATTCTATTTACCCCTTTTGTTAGGAATAAAATATTCAAATAAAATAAAATCACGCCTGATGAGACATTCAATTTGAAACCACACATCATAATGCCAATAAATGGCTATCCCTAGTTGTGACACCCCCCACCCACTGCATGTCTTTCTCATAACCTCAGCTAGGAGATTCACACCCTACCAGTCAACTTGAATTCTGCTTGGAGAGGGTTAATGTTGAAGTGTATCATGGGAAAAAACAGATCTGTAAGCTGTAGTCCTATTGGCTAGCAGTCAGCCAGAGTTGTCATGGTGAGCATCAGTTTGATACAAAGTCAAATATGACACTTTGTGGTAGCGCTTCAGAGGGAATAGTACCCATACCGTTTCACTCAATGTCTTGGTTCTATGTAGGTAGAAGAACACCCACCAAAATAAAGATAAATCAGCAACCAGAATAAGTGAGGAGGTCTCTCAGTATACCCTCTAACAAACACTGTCTTGGTAGCAAACAACTCACATATACATGAGTAGATATCCTACCTATCATCAGCCAGAATAGGAGTGGGAAGTGGAAGACCACAAAAGGTTAAGTAGGAGAAAACCGTGATTCACAGTGATTCCCTTTTTCGATTCTTTTTCTCTTCATTTCATCTGGCATAGTAATATTGCATAAGCCCCAACATACTACAAATCCTACAATCAGTAACTGCAAGGGATCGTTAAGATTCATGTATCTACAGTAGGTCTATACAACCACTCAACCCTAAAAATACTGGGCTAAGATTTTGTTGCTGATTCATCAGCATGCTACCCAGTCAGGTGGGGTGGTTACTATGGTTACACCAGAAACATTAGCCGGTGGATTTCAAAATTACCACCATAGTGGCAGGTTGATAGGTACTTGGACCATGGGGTATAGTGAAAGGTTAGGGTTCAGGATAAATCAGAGTTTATCATTATCATGCCATGATTTTTTAAGGTGCACAGGAATGAAATTGATACTATAGAATAGTCTATATTTTTTATATCTTCTTGGCCTGACTTAGAGTGTTGTAGCGTTGATGGGATTTATTGGTAATTAGCATATAAGAACTGTGGAAGATAGGTTTGATAATATTGGGAATTTGGGTGTCATATGGGGCTGAAAATCACAAGTGTAATGAACAGCATCTGGTATATCTAAAAATAGAGACAGTGCACAAGAGAAATGTCAGGGTGATAACATAGGGAGGGGTAGACTACAACTTATACAAAAAAAAATACAAGCTTCACACATATCCATGTGCGTGTGGTTCATCTCAATGTAATGTGAGTGGGATCTGGACATGGTTATGTAAGTTGGTAGTGACTGTACCAGTGCTTTTACTCCTAGTGTTGCTACACATGGTTTAACTCATGTTGCTCCTACTTCTGCTGCTGCTGCTGCTGCTAATTTACACCCTGTCTTATATTTTACCTAAGGTCATTCTCTTTTCACCTACCTTACACAAACTGCACTGCACTTTTGTATTTATAAGAAGTCAGTCGTGGTGGTGGTAGCAGCAGCAGTAGCAGCAGCAGCAACATCAGGATTGGTGGTGTCAAAGGAAACAGCGGCCGTGATCTGCCCTTCCAAGGAAAATAAGGGCTCTTTATATAGCTGAGATGATAATCTAATCCTGTTTTCACCTGGATCCTTTCACCCCATATCAATCAACATGAAAAGGGAAAAATTCTTTTGGAATAAGAGTATGAGGTGGGATAACAGGTATAACAACTGTGATAATTATCTTAATACGACTTACATGTATAAGGAGATTATGGGTCGTTAGGAGATTAAAGCGTTCAAAGTCTGTATACAAAAACTACAGGGGTGGTTAACAACAGGAGACAAACACCCTACTGAGGGAAAATCTCTGTG
>OX439047.1:0-167500 GCA_949317995.1 Acholoe squamosa | reverse complement strand
ATTAAATCTGATTAAAGCCTAGGAAATAAGGCCATTACTCAACTTTAATCTTTGCTAAAAGTTGCTTAAATCGGAAGGTTCATGCAATTTAACGCTTTGTATTGCTTATCAGGGGTAATGATACCCCATTTGACTTGAGACTCGTTAAAGACATGCTGACTAGGGTTCAGCGACTCTACAAACACATACCTCAGCCTGCCCCACCAGTCACTCCTCCTATGATGCTCAAGATATGTGATTATCTGGACACTATGGGATTATCTGGACACTATGGGATTATCTGGACACTATGTGATTATCGGACACTATGGGATTATCTGGACACTATGGGATTATCTGGACACTATGGGATTATCGGACACTATGGGATTATCTGGACACTATGGGATTATCTGGACACTATGGGATTATCTGGAGTTGTTGCGAAGGCTGCCATGTTAGTGGGGTATTTCTGTTTCTTGAGGTGCTCTAATATATGTGTCAAGAGCCTTTGGGATGAAGGGCATGGCCTTCTTAGGGCTGATGTCCAAGAAAACCCAGAAGGATTAGTGGTGTGGATCAGGAGTTCAAAGACAACGGATACAATGGCTCCGCCCATCGCCATACCAGTCCCCGGTCTGCATAGATCTGCTCCCCATTGCCCAGTTAGGGCATATAAACTCATGACAGAATTAGTACCTGCGCCTTTGTTTGCTCCTGCCTTCATTTGGACAGACTCTGGGGCAGTGGTGTTGTCTCATCACCTCCAGCCCATTCTTAAGGAAGGGGTGCATCGTGCCAGATACAGGAACGCAGCGTCATATACCATGCATGGATAAAGACGTGGGGCATCCCTGGCGGTGGCTGAAGGGGGGGGGCGACATTGGATGACGTGAAAATTCATGGCCTGTATAAGGCTAAGGCCTACATATGTATTGGGTTTGATATCATTATATCATTATATCATTATGAAGGTATTGTGTGTTAATTAAAATTAAACACTAAATATTGTTCCACGTTGGGCTTACTCGTTATCATTGAATTAAGCGGCTGTTTTGTACAAGGGCCAGGTAATCATCTCTTCATATCCAAAAGAGCTTTGCAGGTATTCACGATGATAAGGCATGTACCATAAGTAGAACCATTTTCCCTTTAAGGGGCGTCACGATGCACCAGCGCAATGCTGCTGAGTCTGCTCACCAGCACTTTATTGGAGTATCATGCGGACCATTCGTGACTCGTTTATCAACCCAGTGGGCTAAGCATGATATATCAATGTAGCCCTGGCGAGTTACTCTCCGGGCTACATTGATCTGGCGAGTTACTCCCCAGGGCTACATTGATCTGGCGAGTCACTCCCCAGGGCTACATTGATCTGGCGAGTCACTCCCCAGGGCTACATTGATCTGGCGAGTCACTCCCCAGGGCTACATTGATCTGGCGAGTTACTCCCCAGGGCTACATTGATCTGGCGAGTTACTCCCCAGGGCTACATTGATCTGGCGAGTCACTCCCCAGGGCTACATTGATCTGGCGAGTTACTCCCCAGGGCTACATTGATCTGGCGAGTTACTCCCCAGGGCTACATTGATCTGGTGAGTTACTCCCCAGGGCTACATTGATCTGGCGAGTTACTCCCCAGGGCTACATTGATCTGGTGAGTTACTCCCCAGGGCTACATTGATCTGGCGAGTTACTCCCCAGGGCTACATTGATCTGGCGAGTCACCTCCCAGGGCTACATTGATCTGGTGAGTTACTCCCCAGGGCTACATTGATCTGGCGAGTTACTCCCCAGGGCTACATTGATCTGGTGAGTCACTCCCCAGGCTACATTGATCTGGTGAGTCACTCCCCAGGGCTACATTCATGCATCATGACAACCAATGGGCTTGAATACATCAGTGTCCCTTAAATGTTTAAGAATTTTACACCATATCACACATTTAAAGGGAAACAGCACCCTATTTTCATGATGGCGTATTCTGACATAATTTGTGAAGCATGTATTATCATAGAGCAGAGCCGTCACCATTGGGTAAAATACATCCCAGTTGAATGTTTCACAAGGCAAAGATAATAGTAGTCATAAATTTTCCGTTTCTATGACTGGGGAGCGTGGTAATAAAGTTATGACCATTATTATCCGCAGTCAGTCATAAGTAGGCTATGACTTTTCATAACTATCTGTTTTATTAGGAGATAGAACTGGTTTGTGACTACAGTCATAACTTTTCACAACCGGTCTTATGACTGTTTTTCAGTGTTTCTGGGCTCAAAACGTGTGGAGCTATTTGATGGCCATGTTTATGAAAAATGTATGCAAATGTAATTTTTCAAAATACCATCATGTCATACATGGTTCCCACATGTTATTGGCGTTTTCTGGTTAAATTTGACATATTTTTTTATGTTAAAGGATGATTTAACCGCACATGGATACCTTTTGAAATTATGACCACTCTTAAATTGATCAGAAGTTTTCCTATAATTGAGTTGTACAACTGAGAGTTGAACACAGGTCACAAATAACTGTAAAAAAAAGAAGAAAATCCCTTGGCTATAACTAACATGATGCGCTCCTTCTTAACCTAGCCATTGATAACTATATCCATCCTTGAATCAGTAGCTGCAGTTCATAAACCAATTAAAAATCATTTATTTCAACAACTAGAATAGTATTAGTCAACATTCTCCAGGCAATTTAAAACATTTCATATAAATCGTTGTTTTACACATGTAATCTAAGACAAGTTTTAAAAGATATGATTTTAGATTCCATTTTCAAACTATAGGTGACGAACAAGGGAACCTAGGTTATGTGGTGCCTTCTTTGATGTTTAACCCTTTGAGGGTCATTGATGCATTAATGCATTATGTTCATTGGTCGCCATGATGCATGAATGCAGTCTTGGGGAGCAACATGCCAGGGCTGCCTTCTTGCATCATGGGTAATCTTGTAGGCTTGATACACAAACTCCCTGGAAAATCTGGAAAGACTGCTTGCCAGCACTTCATTGGACCATCATGCCATTAATGCATTAGCGGCCCTCAATGGGTCAATGAGAATAAATAACAGATGCAAGTGATTCTTAATGAAATGTTGTATAGGTTAGAAAATATGCTGTTTCATTGCCTGATATGAATGAAGTGTGAGTAAGACTGGCCAACCCTCCCTGATCACTCCCGCTAGTGCTCCTGTTCCAATCAGAATGATAGTGGGAGATGGGGGCAGACAGTACTTGTACTGGTTATCCTAGCTACAAGTAGTAAAGGAGTGATCATCATTTTAAGAACATAGGGGGCAGTGGGTTTGCACATGGATGCACAAAGAAGATTGCTACCCCCTTGAGAGTAAAAAAAATATATTGCCCCCCCCCCACTGGAGGGCAAAAAATCACATGGGAACATGTCCTTTTAACCAATATTAATGCCCTGGCTTTTTCCTTGAAAACAGATTAAAAAATTTGCACCCCATCCCCTCAAACGGGATGGAATATTCCTCTCTCCACCTCAGTTGTTATAACCAGTTGTAACTTTTGTGGATTTAAACACTTCCAAATGTCGTCAGAAGGGTAATTTCCCAGTTTTACAGTGGTTTCCTGCCTCCTATAACTGAAACTATTACTTTTTACCGATGATAAACTTACAACCGCAACTTACAACTGAACCAGTCGCAAGTATGTAGTTACAACTGATAAGTGTTTCTAAACAGGCAACAACAAAATATGACTGGTCATAAGAGAAATATGACTAAAGATAATAAAGCCCCTCGAGAAACACCATTAGTCATAAGCCTATGACCACTCTCAAAATATTAATATTTTCCTATGACTGGTAACAAGTATGAACGCCTTGTGAAACACCTAACAGTAGTGACACTGATAAGATGCACTTAGATGAACTTTGTGTTTTTTTTTTCTGTAGGATCTATATCTATTCCTTTGACAACGTCATTAAATGACCCTGTACCGAAGTTTCCTATACAATATTATGATGGACGGCCCTTCAGTATTATAACTAAAACACATTTTGTAAAACCCTCTATGCTTAAGCAATGCAGCATTTAGACAAATATTTCATGAAAATACTGTTTTCCTTTAAGTTTGAGTGTAACATTTACTGTATAGGTGTTCAGTAAGACGAGCCCAGTGGACAGTGACATGGTGAATCACGTGTACAAGTACGCTGATACATCCCAGTAGGGTCGACATGATGCACCAATGAAGTGCTGGCGAGTAGTCTTACCAGCACTTCATTGGTACATCATGACGACTATGATACACTCCTACGGTCCTTTAGATTTGTAACATTCACTGTATAGGTGTTCAGTAAGATGACCCCTGTGGATGGTGACATGGTGAACCATATGTACAAGTATGCTGGCGCATGGCCCGCCGGGGGATATCAGACACGGGAGGAGTTTGGAGTCAAAATGACTGGTGAGATTAATCTCAAATCTTATAATTATAATAATAATGGTAACAATCAAGGACATTACCCACTTTGCAAAAAAGACAAATTTTATAATAATAATAAAATACCATTCTTTTTAAGGTTCCTAATTTCTCAGAATGTTTGTTTTAAATGCAAAATAACATCAAACATATACTAAAAAAGTGTTTATAATGTTTTATGATAACAACTTGGATTTGGGTTAAAAAAAACGTAATCGTAAGGCAAAATTCTTTTTGAAAACGTTTAAAATTAGTTATAAGAACTAATATAAAAAAACGCTTTAATCTTGTTCATTATTAAAAAAATGTAACATATTTTTACTGAAACCTTATACTAACATTCGCAAACATTAGAGAAACATTGTTATTTTGCCAACATTCACAGCCAATGGATGATGTCACATGACTATGATTTTGATGTTGAGAAAAAGTGAAATAAGAAACTATTTCAAAGTATTTCTCCTGGAATGTTTTTCAATGTTCAAAAACAGATGAAAGAAAAACACTTTTTAAATCTTTGTTTTTTTTTGTGTTTTTTTAATTATTAAAAACGTCCCCCAATATACCCAAATATTACAAACACCTCTTTTTTTTGCCAAGTGGGATTTCCCTGAAGTTCTCCCTTCCTATCTTTGACCATTATTTTGTCTCGTTCCTAGGTACCATGTCTACCAGTCAGTATGCTCAGCTCATCCTGACGGTCGACACGTCTGGCCTCGATGTGCGCCTGCCACCCTCCCGTCATGCCGACTGTGAGTTCAGGACTGTAAGTATTCCTACACCATAATGTAGTACCACCCACCTGCCCGTCATGCTGACTGTGAGTTTAGGACTGTAAGTATTCCTACACCATAATGTAGTACCACCCTCCCGTCATGCCGACTGTGAGTTCAGGACTGTAAGTATTCCTACACCATAATGTAGTACCACCCACCCTCCCGTCATGCCGACTGTGAGTTCAGGACTGTAAGTATTCCTACACCATAATGTAGTACCACCCACCTGCCCGTCATGCTGACTGTGAGTTCAGGACTGTAAGTATTCCTACACCATAATCTAGTACCACCCACCTGCCCGTCATGCTGACTGTGAGTTCAGGACTGTAAGTATTCCTACACCATAATGTAGTACCACCCACCTGCCCGTCATGCTGACTGTGAGTTCAGGACTGTAAGTATTCCTACACCATAATGTAGTACCACCCTTCCGTCATGCCGACTGTGAGTTCAGGACTGTAAGTATTCCTACACCATAATGTAGTACCACCCTCCCGTCATGCTGACTGTGAGTTCAGGACTGTATGTATTCCTACACTATAATGTAGTACCACCAACCTGCCTGTCATGCTGACTGTGAGTTCAGGACTGTTAGTATTCCTACACCATAATGTAGTACCATTTCAGGACTGTATGTATTCCTACACCATAATGTAGTACCACCCGCCCACCATGCTGACTGTGAGTTCAGGACTGTAAGTATTCCTACACCATAATGTAGTACCATCCACCTGCCCACCATGTTGACTGTGAGTTCAGGACTGTAAGTATTCCTACACCATAATGTAGTACCACCCACCTGCCCGTCATGCCGACTGTGAGTTCAGGACTGTAAGTATTCCTACACCATAATGTAGTACCACCCGCCCACCATGTTGACTGTGAGTTCAGGACTGTAAGTTTTCCTACACCATAATGTAGTACCACCCGCCCACCATGCTGACTGTGAGTTCAGGACTGTAAGTATTCCTACACCATAATGTAGTACCACCCTCCCGTCATGCCGACTGTGAGTTCAGGACTGTAAGTATTCCTACACCATAATGTAGTACCATCCACCTGCCTGTCATGCTGACTGTGAGTTCAGGACTGTAAGTATTCCTACACCATAATGTAGTACCACCCACATGCCTGTCATGCTGACTGTGAGTTCAGGACTGTATGTATTCCTACACCATAATGTAGTACCACCCACCCGCCCGTCATGCTGACTGTGAGTTCAGGACTGTAGGTATTCCTACACCATAATGTAGTACCACCCGCCCACCATGCTGACTGTGAGTTCAGGACTGTAAGTATTCCTACACCATAATGTAGTACCACCCACATGCCTGTCATGCTGACTGTGAGTTCAGGACTGTATGTATTCCTACACCATAATGTAGTACCACCCACCCGCCCGTCATGCTGACTGTGAGTTCAGGACTGTAGGTATTCCTACACCATAATGTAGTACCACCCACCCGTCATGCTGACTGTGAGTTCAGGACTGTATGTATTCCTACACCATAATGTAGTACCACCCACCCGTCATGCCGACTGTGAGTTCAGGACTGTAAGTATTCCTACACCATAATGTAGTACCACCCTTCCGTCATGCCGACTGTGAGTTCAGGACTGTAAGTATTCCTACACTATAATGTAGTACCACCCACCTGCCCGTCATGCTGACTGTGAGTTTAGGACTGTAAGTATTCCTACACCATAATGTAGTACCACCCTTCTGTCATGCCGACTGTGAGTTCAGGACTGTAAGTATTCCTACACCATAATATAGTACCACCCACCTGCCTGTCATGCTGACTGTGAGTTCAGGACTGTAAGTATTCCTACACCATAATGTAGTACCACCCTTCCGTCATGCCGACTGTGAGTTCAGGACTGTAAGTATTCCTACACCATAATGTAGTACCACCCACCTGCCTGTCATGCTGACTGTGAGTTCAGGACTGTAAGTATTCCTACACCATAATGTAGTACCACCCTTCTGTCATGCCGACTGTGAGTTCAGGACTGTAAGTATTCCTACACCATAATATAGTACCACCCACCTGCCTGTCATGCTGACTGTGAGTTCAGGACTGTAAGTATTCCTACACCATAATGTAGTACCACCCTTCTGTCATGCCGACTGTGAGTTCAGGACTGTAAGTATTCCTACACCATAATGTAGTACCACCCACCTGCCTGTCATGCTGACTGTGAGTTCAGGACTGTAAGTATTCCTACACCATAATGTAGTACCACCCTTCCGTCATGCCGACTGTGAGTTCAGGACTGTAAGTATTATTATAATATGATATTGCTGGTTCCAGGCAGATGTTGTTGTGTTTGTGTCTAGTACCTATTGTGAAATACTTCAAGAACAGTTATGGTCATGCACACACGGCCTCCTAAATCCTTGCTATAAGGGGAAGTCATCCTATATGCACCTTATGTGAGAGGTTTTTCTCTCCCTTTATGCTGATTAACAGTGAATATACATGGGTGAAGGACCGCTAATGTAGGAGTGTATCATGCCAATTGGTTGTCATGATGCACCAATGAAGTAATAAGTAAAATACAAAAATAATACACTTGTATTTCATTGGAGCATCATATCATACCCTCTGGGAGTGCATTGATGCCCCAGCAGTCCTAAACCGAATAAGGTGCTTTTCTAAGGGAGACTGTTGAATGGAAGCCTTACTCATCTTCGACAGTTGTGAATAAATTTTGATGCGGCCTGCTGTTAGTAGATACTGCACCTTTCAAATGTTGATGTGTGTCTTATACCTAAGGATAATAAGATATTGAACCATACTAGTTGAACCAAAACTTCCCTCCATGTGCGCCTTATAGGATTGCCCTATGGGTGAGGTGCACCTTATATGCAGGGTATTATCGTATATCTTTTTATCCTGTATCATCTAACAACCTTAAAGCATAATACCATGGCTAATATCGACGACACTATAGAGTAGTACTACCTACGCCGTATTCAATGGGGGGATGAAATATGACCCTCGCATATATACCAAAGCCATTTTCAAATTTATACAGAGCTAATTAGTTTTCGAATTTAGGTATGGTTCTTACAAGTTTATGAAAAAAGAATGATTGAACTAGTTAAATAGTATTATGTTATGACTTGTTTAAGGTATATCTAAGAAATTGAGCTTTTAAGAAAAAATTATTGCCCTGTGCAAGGAACATTTTATTCGAAACTAAAAGCAGCGGCTTGCTTCATATCAGGTGACCCACTTTGTCGAGCAAGGTCTCATGGCAGATCAAAACAAACCAAGATGACTCAACCTCTTCAAAATGAGTAAATATAGTTGTGATTCTTTATTTAAAAGCAAATTCATCCCCTAGAGCCATGGCATGAATGCAAATGTCCACTCCCATGAATAATTTTACAGCGTATTCACCTCGGTGGTTCTGGTGGACATTTGCTTATATATCCTATGGTATGCAAGATGATGCAGTCATTCGAGTAATTTTGTCTGTTTTCCCTCAGACATCGTTGGGATACCGGTGTTGGCGGGAGTGTACACCAACAGGGTGGTGCTGGACTAACACGGCGTGTGATACGGCGGATGACTGTGATGGCAATACGCTGTTCTGTGACGACTCCTGTAATGCACCATAAACACTCTTCTGTAATGACTTTTTTGATGCACCCTTAATCAATTTATGACTCTCCTGCAATGCACCATAAGACCCTCTGTTCTGTGACAACTCCCATAAAATGCTCCTAAAACCCTTTGTGTTGTGACAACTCCCATAACATGCTTCTAAAACCCTTTGTGTTGTGACAACTCCCATAACATGTTCCTTAAACCCTTTGTGTTGTGACAACTTCCATGACATGCTCCTTAAACCCTTTGTGTTGTGACAACTTCCATGACATGCTCCTTAAACCCTTTGTGTTGTGACAACTCCCATAACATGCTCCTAAAACCCCCAAATCCTCTGTACTCCTAAAACCCTTGGTTCTGTGACAATTCCCATAAAATGCAGTTTAAAACACTGGGAATACCCCTGCAATGTGACGTGAAGCAGCCTCTGCTATCTTTACTCCCCGTCAAACACTTTAGTGCTTTTCTTTGATCAACAATGTTGCTTAAAGACTGATTAGTAGCCATTCACATACTGCTTATTCTATCGGAATGCAACTCAATCAGCCTTAAATAATGTTTGTGTAATAAAATGATGCTTCCTGCTTTCATTGTTTGTCCATTTTATCACCTAGTTTCAGTCATTTGACACCAGCCTGATAAATCAGTTCATTTACATCCTCCTCACAATTACACTAACCCTGTTGTGACCTTTCATGTTGGACATCTCCTGGCACACGATTATAAGGTGTTATCCTCTGAGTAATTTCATCTTTTCAATAATACTTCCTCGGGTGAGAGTAAGTAAATTTTAGGATATTTTTTTCTTTCTTATACACATATTGTTTATTGTAGAGTGTGCAGTTTAGGTCCATAAGTGGCCTTGTATCCTACTGATGTTTATTGTGAAGTGTTGTCCATGAGTGGTCCTGTATCCTACTGCTGTTTATTGTGGAGTGTGGTCCATAAGTGGCCTTGTATCCTACTGCTGTTTATTGTGGAGTGTGGTCCATAAGTGGCCTTGTATCCTACTGCTGTGTATTGTGGAGTGTGCAGTTTAGGTCCATAAGTGGCCTTGTATCCTACTGCTGATTATTGTGGAGTGTGGTCCATAAGTGGCCTTGTATCCTACTGCTGTTTATTGTGAAGTGTGGTCCATAAGTGGCCTTGTATCCTACTGCTGTTTATTGTGGAGTGTGGTCCATAAGTGGCCCTGTATCCTACTGCTGTTTATTGTGGAGTGTGGTCCATAAGTGGCACTGTATCCTACTGCTGTTTATTGTGAAGTGTGGTCCATAAGTGGCACTGTATCCTACTGCCGTTTATTGTGGAGTGTGGTCCATAAGTGGCCCTGTATCCTACTGCTGTTTATTGTGAAGTGTGGTCCATAAGTGGCACTGTATCCTACTGCTGTTTATTGTGAAGTGTGGTCCATAAGTGGCACTGTATCCTACTGCTGTTTATTGTGAAGTGTGGTCCATAAGTGGCACTGTATCCTACTGCCGTTTATTGTGGAGTGTGGTCCATAAGTGGCCCTGTATCCTACTGCTGTTTATTGTAAAGTGTTGTCCATGAGTGGTCCTGTATCCTACTGCTGTTTATTGTGGAGTGTGCAGTTTAGGTCCATAAGTGGCACTGTATACTACTGCTGTTTATTGTGGAGTGTGCAGTTTAGGTCCATAAGTGGCTCTGTATCCTACGGCTGTTTATTGTGAAGTGTGGTCCATAAGTGGCCTTGTATCCTACTGCTGTTTATTGTGAAGTGTGGTCCATAAGTGGCACTGTATCCTACTGCCGTTTATTGTGGAGTGTGGTCCATAAGTAGCCCTGTATCCTACTGCTGTTTATTGTGAAGTGTGGTCCATAAGTGGCACTGTATCCTACTGCTGTTTATTGTGAAGTGTGGTCCATAAGTGGCACTGTATCCTACTGCTGTTTATTGTGAAGTGTGGTCCATAAGTGGCACTGTATCCTACTGCCGTTTATTGTGGAGTGTGGTCCATAAGTGGCCCTGTATCCTACTGCTGTTTATTGTAAAGTGTTGTCCATGAGTGGTCCTGTATCCTACTGCTGTTTATTGTGGAGTGTGCAGTTTAGGTCCATAAGTGGCACTGTATACTACTGCTGTTTATTGTGGAGTGTGCAGTTTAGGTCCATAAGTGGCTCTGTATCCTACTGCTGTTTATTGTGAAGTGTGGTCCATAAGTGGCCTTGTATCCTACTGCTGTTTATTGTGGAGTGTGGTCCATAAGTGGCCTTGTATCCTACTGCTGTTTATTGTGGAGTGTGGTCCATAAGTGGCCTTGTATACTACTGCTGTTTATTGTGGAGTGTGCAGTTTAGGTCCATAAGTGGCCTTGTATCCTACTGCTGTTTATTGTGGAGTGTGGTCCATAAGTGGCTCTGTATCCTACTGCTGTTTATTGTAAAGTGTGGTCCATAAGTGGCCCTGTATCCTACTGCTGTTTATTGTGGAGTGTGGTCCATAAGTGGCCTTGTATACTACTGCTGTTTATTGTGGAGTGTGCAGTTTAGGTCCATAAGTGGCACTGTATCCTACTGCTGTTTATTGTGGAGTGTGGTCCATAAGTGGCTCTGTATCCTACTGCTGTTTATTGTGGAGTGTGGTCCATAAGTGGCCTTGTATCCTACTGCTGTTTATTGTGAAGTGTGGTCCATAAGTGGCACTGTATCCTACTGCTGTTTATTGTGGAGTGTGGTCCATAAGTGGCCTTGTATCCTACTGCTGTTTATTGTGGAGTGTGGTCCATAAGTGGCCTTGTATCCTACTGCTGTTTATTGTGAAGTGTGGTCCATAAGTGGCCTTGTATCCTACTGCTGTTTATTGTGGAGTGTGGTCCATAAGTGGCCTTGTATCCTACTGCTGTTTATTGTGAAGTGTGGTCCATAAGTGGCCTTGTATCCTACTGCTGTGTATTGTGGAGTGTGGTCCATAAGTGGCCTTGTATCCTACTGCTGTTTATTGTGGAGTGTGGTCCATAAGTGGCCTTGTATCCTACTGCTGTTTATTGTGAAGTGTGGTCCATAAGTGGCCTTGTATCCTACTGCTGTTTATTGTGGAGTGTGGTCCATAAGTGGCCTTGTATCCTACTGCTGTTTATTGTGAAGTGTGGTCCATAAGTGGCCTTGTATCCTACTGCTGTGTATTGTGGAGTGTGCAGTTTAGGTCCATAAGTGGCCCTGTATCCTACTGCTGTTTATTGTGGAGTGTGGTCCATAAGTGGCCCTGTATCCTACTGCTGTTTATTGTGGAGTGTGCAGTTTAGGTCCATAAGTGGCCTTGTATCCTACTTGTAGTGGCCAAAGCCAATGAATTGAGTCAAAGTCCTTGTGACAAGTTAAACTTACTACTGTTTATTCCTTAATCCACACAACAGCAGGGTACAGGTGTATAAGTACTCTCACAGAGTTGATAAATGCCCTGCAGTCACACAGAAATTGTCCATAGGAGATCTTATCCCACTGGTAGATGCTTATTTCCTATAGATGTCACAGTAGCACAATATAATCCACAGGTGATATAGTCTTTAACATGTAGTAGGTACAGTGTCCTTGAGGTAACCTGTGTACATGTATAACCTTGATGTAACCTGTACAAAGAATATTGCCTCCTATAGTCCTCAGGTACAAAGTCCAATGTCAGCAAGTAATCCAATAATGTCCATGTGTCAGGTCTGACTTAGTGTTGTTGAATGAATGGGGAACCAGAAGGAGGCCCTTATAAATCATAGCATTAGTAATTCTAGAAAGTTCCTGTATTATGTGGAAGACAAAGGATGGATACTACACATACCATGGTGTTCTATATGTTTCCAGAACATTCTACTAACATCACCATGAACCACACACAAGCAAGCTTATGCTACACTATTCTAGAATGTTCTAACATGATCCATACAATCCTATACCATTCTCAATCTTACACTACATTCCCGGCCCCTTAAATGTGAACCTTAGAAGTGAACATTTACAAACCTTTTACTTTATTCATACAATATCAAGAAACACAGTTCAAACATGAACAGAAACAAATGATAATAGTACAAACCTTATACAATATGAAATGACAATGTCTCATATACCTCTTATAATGTTGGTACAATATGCATCTTTGACTCAAATATTACATCAAATCTGACATCTTTATTTACAAACACAACTCAATCTGACATTTAAGATGTGACAGACTCAAGCAAACAAACTTTATCAATTGGTCTGACAAGTACATTTGTAGCAGTTTTGACCTCAACAGATCTAACTAGACCATCTTTACCTGGGAAGGTTTTGACAACACGGGCAAGTGGCCAACTATTTCTAGGTAGATTTTCATCCATAACCAATACAACATCATCAGATTGGATATTTCTCTTTGTGTCTAACCATTTCTGTCTAAGCTGCAGTGTAGGCAGATACTCTCTTACCCACCGTTTCCAGAACTGGTCTGCCAGGTACTGTACATGCCTCCACCTACGACCATACATGTCTTCCTTTTGGAAGGTTCCTGGGGAAGCTCTGAGTCCTACACCTAGTTGAAGCAAGTCATTTGGGGTTAGAGGTTTCAAGTCCTTTGGGTCATCTGATACAGGGGTCAAAGGTCTACCATTGACAATGTATTCAACTTCACAGAATACTGTGCTTAACCTCTCATCATCAAGGACTTGATCTTTGAGTATGGAATTCAATACCTTGCGCACTGTCCTGATTTGTCTTTCCCATACTCCACCCATGTGGGATGCAGCTGGTGGGTTGAACTCCCACTTGATTTCTCTGATCAGAAGATTCTCCTTTGTCTTGTGATCTTCATTCCAATTCTGTATTGACTCCTGCAGCTCCTTGTTGCCACCAACAAAGTTGGTTCCATTGTCTGATCTGATCTTTTCAGGAACTCCTCTGCGAGCGATAAACCTTATCAGGGAATTGATGAATGAGTCCCCATCCATTGAGCTCAGGATTTCAATGTGTATGGCTCTTGTGGTCAAACAGGTGAATAGACAACCATACCTCTTTTCCTGGCTCCGGCCCCTCTTGACATAAAATGGGCCAAAACAGTCCACCCCTGTATAGGTGAAGGGTGGCTTGTGAGGTGTGACTCTGTCTGTAGGCAAGTCTGCCATTCTCTGAACACCTAATTTCCCTCTCAATTTCTTGCATATTACACAGTTCTGTAGCACTTTGTTTACCAAGGGACGTCCTTGTGGTATCCAGTATTTCTCTCTGACCTTGGACAGGACATACTCTCGTCCTGAGTGCCTGGAAGTCCACTCGTGTGTGTGTCTCACAATGAGCTCAGCAATATGATGGTCCTTTGGCAAAATGAGAGGATGTTTGGCAGAGTCAGTTATTGGTGCACTTTGGAGCCTGCCCTGCACTCGGAGCATGTTATCAGCATCTTTGAACGGCTCTAGTTTGTAGATGGAGCTCCTTTGTGAGACTTGTTTGCCTGATTTTAGGCTTCTGAGCTCATCTGCATAAGATGTCCTTTGTACATATCTGATAATGTCTTTCTCAGCCCTTTGTAGCTCTTCCACACTGAGATCAGATTTGAGTTTAGGCTTTCCCTTTTTGAGCCATTGAACAAAGCAACTTAGGCAAGCAATAGCCTTTTTTAGACGGTACCAGCTTGAATACCTCTTGAACATTTGTTCCAAGTGATCTTCTGTTTCAGTGAGGGTGACACACACCTTGGCTTCCTTCTTGACTTCTTGGTCATCATCTAGTAGGTCAGGGGATCTTGGAGGTACATCTGGCCACTGGGACTCATCCTTCCACAAGAAGTCCGGCCCCTGTTTCCACCTTTTGCTACGCAGGATTTCTTTGGCACTGATACCACGAGAAGCATCATCAGCTGGGTTGGACTTGGTGTCTACATACCTCCATTGACTTGGCAATGATCCATCATGGATAACTGCAACTCTGTTAGCAACAAAAGTTTGGAACCTCTTGGTAGTGTTCTTGATATACTGTAAGACGATCATGCTGTCAGTCCAAAAGATGGATTCACCGATTTCCAGGCGTAGCTCTCTACGGAGCAGGCTATCCATCTTGACAGCAACCACAGCTGCTGATAGCTCTAGTCTTGGAATAGTCATGTGCTTAATGGGAGCAAGTCTTGATTTGCTTAACAGAAATGAGCAGTGAAGCTCTCCTTGTTCATTGACCATGCGCAGATAGGAAGCTGTGCCATATGCTTCCTCTGAAGCATCAGAGAAGTGGTGAAGTTCGATTGTTACACATTTGCCAAAGTCTTGCGGCACAAGGCAACGTCTCACCTTGAACTCTTCCAATTGTTGCAAGTCTTCCAACCAATTTTTCCATTTCCTTGCATTGTCAGGCTCCAGTTTATCATCCCAACCTTTATCTCTTTTGCACTCATCTTGGAATATCTTCTTTGCTAGAAGTATGAATGGGCTTACAAATCCCAGTGGATCATAAACAGAACTGACCACTCTGAGAAGACCTCTCCTGGTGAAGGTTGCTTCCTTCTGCTTGATCTTGATACTGAATATGTCTTCTTGAGTATCCCATTGGACACCTAGTGCTCTCTCCACAGGATGTGCTGCTGAGTCAAGGTCAAGGTCTTTTACTTCTTTAGCTCTCTCTTCAGTTGGAATGGATTCTATTACCTCCTTGCTGTTAGAGATCAATTTGGTGAGCCTGAAACCTCCAAGGTTCAACAGCTGACAGAGATCACTCACCAGCTTCTTTGCTTGATCCACAGTCGATACTGATTTAAGGCAGTCATCAGCACAGAAGTTTTCTATTACAGTTTTCACTGTTTCTTCACTGAACTCTGTCTTGTGGTCTTTAGCTGTACGTTTAAATCGAAGCTTGCACAGCTGGGGCTCCATACCCCACCAAACAAATGTTCTGCCATTCTGTAAGTCTCTAGGGGAAGATCAGGGTTACCATCTTTCCACCACAAGAACCTTAGTACATCTCTATGCTGCGGAGATACTCGCACTTGATGGAACATGGCTTCTATATCTCCCATGATTGCTACTTGGTCTTCCCTAAATCTTAGTAGCACACCAATAAGTTTGTTGGTCATATCAGGGCCCTGCAGCACTTGTTTGTTCAGTGATGTTCCATCATATTCTGCGGCACAATCAAAGACGATTCGAAGCTTTCCTGGCTTGTTTGGGCTTGTGACAGAATGGTGAGGAATGTACCACTTGATTCCATTACCTTGATCATTCTCATCCTCCTGAACAGGTTCAGCATATCCTTTCTGGACTAAGTCTTCTATCCCTGCCTTATAAAGGCTATGAAGTTCAGGGTTCTTGGATAGTCTTCTTCCAAGGCTTTGTAGGCGTTTTTCTGCCATTTTCTTGTTGTCTTGTAGCTCTGGAGGTGTAACCTTAAAGGGTATGTCCATCTCATAATGTCTATCTTTGAGCCGGATAGACTCATTCCATACATCAAGAACTCTTTTGTCATCTTGTGACATTTGTGGAAGGCTACCAGCTAAAGTCTGACCCACGTCCAGCTTCCAGAACTGCTCCACTTGAGCTTCTAAGCTTACTTCTGGTCCTTGATTGGCCTGTATGAAATGACAGAGAGCAGGGTCTTTTGGATTCCCACTTTGTAGCGGTCCATTGAGTGTCCATCCTAGACTTGTTCTAGTGGCATAAGGTTCACCCTCTCTTCCCTGTCTAACTTCAAGTGGAATCAGAGCACTTGGGACATCTTGCCCAATGAGTAGAGTGACATCTGACTTCTCCTTCGGGAACAATGTCAAATCTTTAAGGTGATCCCATTTCTTAACGTCTGCTGCAGATGGTATGTTGTCCCTTAGGTTAGGGAACCTGGCCAGTGCATAGACCTTTTCCAGCTGAACCACTTTCCATTTCTTCTTGGGGCCTGTAGTGGCTTTCACTTCCAGGGAAACTTCTAGGGCATCTGTGCTTTTACCTTCACCAAGGGTTTCTAGGGACAGACAGGTTGTTTGTCCTTTAAGGTCAAGTTTCTGGACCAAGTCCTTTGAACAGAAGGTCTTGTTACTTCCTGGATCAAGCAGAGCATATGTGCGTGTGTAATTAGTCTGACCTTTCCCTCTGACATACACAGAAACTATAGGTAAGGCGACCTTTGTGCTTTCAACATTCGATTGCCCACATGCATAACTTTTGGCTTCTTCTACCTGCTTGTCTTGAGACTTCTGTTCTTCCTTTTGGTCTCCATCCTTTGTGGACTGAGTAGTGGTGACCTTTACTGGTTGATGCAGCAATGTTGAGTGTTTCCCTTTGCAATCCTTTTCTTGACAGGCTCTAGGCCTTTTACATTCCTTGGAGCTATGGTTGCTGTAGTCAAGACAATTAAAACACAGTCTTTTTTCTTTTACAACTTCTCGTCTCTTTTCCAGGGTCATCTTCTTAAATTTGTCACATCCACTAACTCTGTGACCATCGGCATCACAAATCCGACACTTGTACTCCTTGGGTTTATTCTCCTTCTGGGATGGATCAGGTGTAGTTTTGCCATCTTGGCTTAAAGTGCCAGTATCTGTCGCATTCACATTGTAGCTTGATCCCTTCTTCTTTGGCACAGAAGGCTTAACCTTTGGTTCTTTGGCTGCTGACACTACATGTCCAAATACTGGGTCATTGGCCTCTCCGGCAGCCATCTCAAGGAACTGCACAAATTCATGGAAGTTTGGATATTCACCAAATCTCTCTCGTATCCTATAAGCTTCCTTACGCCATCTAGTTTGGAGGTACATTGGAAGTCTTGTCATGACTTTTACCATTCTATCCTGAGAGTCTACCTCCTTTAGCTTGTTCATAGCTCGTAGTGTTTCCATGCAGCCTCTAACATCATCAGCAAAGTCCTGCAGGGCTTCACCATTATTTGGCTTCAGAGCTGGGCCTTCAGTAATCTTTGAGATCCATGCCTTTGAGATCATGAAGTCATTACCAAATCTCTGCTTTAAGAGTTCTCTTGCCTTCTTATAGCCTTCTGATGGGTTCATTAGTGCACATGGTTGTATCACCTTTAATGCCTTTCCTGTGCAATACTCAAACAGCCTAGTTAGTTTATCACTAGCCTCAATGTTGGCCTTATCCACACTGGTATCAAAGGCATTCATAAAGGTCCAGTACTTCATGGGGTCTCCATCGAACTTTATCAGGCTTGTCTTTGGGAGACGGATGACATCAATCATCTGGCGTTGTATCATCATTTGAGACTCATGGGCTGCATAACCAGTCCCCTGGCTGTTTTGACCAAAATCCTTAGGAACAGACTCAGGTGACTGCTTTGCACTATCATTGACTGATGCTTGTGGTGATTTAACTAGTTCAATGATCCTAGCTACTTGTTCAAAGCTGAACTGCCCATCTGACTTTCTATCAGTATTTCCTGGTATAGGTGATCCTGTCCACTTGGCTGCAAGGGGGTTGAGGATTGACTTTTCTACAACTCCTGGGTGATTCTTATCTGAGCTTGAGATGGTAGGTTTCCTGACAGTACTAGTTCCTATAGGACCCCCCAGATGATGTGAGACTTCATTTTCAGTAGTAGAATCAAATATCCCCCCACACTGCAACTTTACATCACTATCAACTCTAGCTACATGTTTCTTAAACACAGAAGCAATGCTATTACCAAGATATTTATCAGTAACATTTTCACTGACCTTTGATCCCTTATATGTATAATCAGGGTACTCAGTGAACCTGGTTAGAACCTCTTCTTCTGCTGCCGCAGCATCCATTTCAGCCTTCATCTGTAGCTGCTGACGGCGTAGTTCAAGCTTCTTTCTTTCACGCTCAAGAAGCCGCTCCCTCTGCCTGCTTTGATATTCAGCCTCTTCCTGCTGATGCTCAGCGTCCTCTTCTCGGCGGCGTGCCTCTGCTTGTTGCTGTTCCTCTCGGCGGCGTGCCTCAGATCGCTGCTCTTCAGCTTTTTGTTCCATTTGTAGCTGCATAAGTTCAAGCTCCTGCATCTCCTGAAGAGCCTTAGCTTTGACTTCAAGGGCAGCCCGTTTAGCAGCTGCCTTCACTCGGGTACTTGATGCAGGTGAAGCCCTTGAGGTGGCACCAGTGCCAGCCTGGGACACACTGTCATGAGGTGTAATACTGTCTTGTAGTTGATGTTGTTCAACAAAGGAGGTATACTGTCTCTTGGCCTCATTATACCTTTCCTCAAGTTTGGTATATATGGTGTCTTCATTGAGGGCGCTATGAGGCTCAATGTCCATAACCAGACTCATGTAGTCCATATGCACTTTAGAGAATAGCACAAATGCAGATGTAGCTTTCTCAAGTGCCACTTGAACATCAGGTAAATCAACACCACAGTTCATCTTATGCATTAAGTCATTGACCTTCTTGGTGAATGCACCAGCATGGCCACCTCTTGAACGGCGTAATGTGACCATTTTCTCCAACCTAACACTATCTGGGTCCAGCATCTTGCTTGGTTCTCTATGCCTGGCTCCAGTCTGTGACATGTTGATGTGCTTGGGATCCTTGCTTAATATCCTGGTTCTTGAAGACTATTCTTTGAACCCAATGTAGTGGCCAAAGCCAATGAATTGAGTCAAAGTCCTTGTGACAAGTTAAACTTACTACTGTTTATTCCTTAATCCACACAACAGCAGGGTACAGGTGCATAAGTACTCTCACAGAGTTGATAAATGCCCTGCAGTCACACAGAAATTGTCCATAGGAGATCTAATCCCACTGGTAGATGCTTATTTCCTGTCACAGTAGCACAATATAATCCACAGGTGATATAGTCTTTAACATGTAGTAGGTACAGTGTCCTTGAGGTAACCTGTGTACATGTATAACCTTGATGTAACCTGTACAAAGAATATTGCCTCCTATAGTCCTCAGGTACAAAGTCCAATGTCAGCAAGTAATCCAATAATGTCCATGTGTCAGGTCTGACTTAGTGTTGTTGAATGAATGGGGAACCAGAAGGAGGCCCTTATAAATCATAGCATTAGTAATTCTAGAAAGTTCCTGTATTATGTGGAAGACAAAGGATGGATACTACACATACCATGGTGTTCTATATGTTTCCAGAACATTCTACTAACATCACCATGAACCACACACAAGCAAGATTATGCTACACTATTCTAGAATGTTCTAACATGATCCATACAATCCTATACCATTCTCAATCTTACACCACACTACTGCTGTTTATTGTGGAGTGTGCAGTTTAGGTCCATAAGTGGCACTGTATACTACTGCTGTTTATTGTGGAGGGTGCAGTTTAGGTCCATAAGTGGCCCTGTATCCTACTGCTGTTTATTGTGGAGTGTGCAGTTTAGGTCCATAAGTGGCACTGTATCCTACTGCTGTTTATTGTGGAGTGTGGTCCATAAGTAGCCTTGTATCCTACTGCTGTTTATTGTGGAGTGTGGTCCATAAGTGGCCTTGTATCCTACTGCTGTTTATTGTGGAGTGTGCAGTTTAGGTCCATAAGTGGCCTTGTATCCTACTGCTGTTTATTGTGGAGTGTGGTGCATAAGTGGCTCTGTATCCTACTGCTGTTTATTGTGGAGTGTGGTCCATAAGTGGCTCTGTATCCTACTGCTGTTTATTGTGAAGTGTGGTCCATAAGTGGCCTTGTATCCTACTGCTGTTTATTGTGGAGTGTGCAGTTTAGGTCCATAAGTGGCCTTGTATGCTACTGCTGTTTATTGTGGAGGGTGCAGTTTAGGTCCATAAGTGGCTCTGTATCCTACTGCTGTTTATTGTAGAGGGTGCAGTTTAGGTCCATAAGTGGCACTGTATCCTACTGCTGTTTATTGTGGAGTGTGCAGTTTAGGTCCATAAGTGGCACTGTATCCTACTGCTGTTTATTGTGGAGGGTGCAGTTTAGGTCCATAAGTGGCTCTGTATCCTACTGCTGTTTATTGTGGAGTGTGGTGCATAAGTGGCTCTGTATCCTACTGCTGTTTATTGTGAAGTGTGGTCCATAAGTGGCCCTGTATCCTACTGCTGTTTATTGTGGAGTGTGCAGTTTAGGTCCATAAGTGGCCTTGTATCCTACTGCTGTGTATTGTGGAGTGTGGTCCATAAGTGGCCTTGTATCCTACTGCTGTTTATTGTGGAGTGTGGTCCATAAGTGGCCTTGTATCCTACTGCTGTTTATTGTGGAGTGTGGTCCATAAGTGGCCCTGTATCCTACTGCTGTTTATTGTGGATTGTGGTCCATAAGTGGCCTTGTATCCTACTGCTGTTTATTGTGGAGTGTGGTCCATAAGTGGCCTTGTATCCTACTGCTGTTTATTGTGGAGTGTGGTCCATAAGTGGCCTTGTATCCTACTGCTGTTTACTGTGGAGTGTGGTCCATAAGTGGCCTTGTATCCTACTGCTGTTTATTGTGGAGTGTGCAGTTTAGGTCCATAAGTGGCCCTGTATCCTACTGCTGTTTATTGTGGAGTGTGGTCCATAAGTGGCCTTGTATCCTACTGCTGTTTATTGTGGAGTGCGGTCCATAAGTGGCTCTGTATCCTACTGCTGTTTATTGTGGAGTGTGGTCCATAAGTGACCTTGTATGCTACTGCTGTTTATTGTGGAGTGTTGTGGTCCATAAGTGGCCCTGTATCCTACTGCTGTTTATTGTGGAGTGTGGTCCATAAGTGACCTTGTATGCTACTGCTGTTTATTGTGGAGTGTTGTGGTCCATAAGTGGCCCTGTATCCTACTGCTGTTTATTGTGGAGTGTGCAGTTTAGGTCCATAAGTGGCCTTGTATACTACTGCTGTTTATTGTGGAGTGTGCAGTTTAGGTCCATGAGTGGCTCTGTATCCTACTGCTGTTTATTGTGGAGTGTGGTCCATAAGTGGCCTTGTATCCTACTGCTGTTTATTGTGGAGGGTGCAGTTTAGGTCCATAAGTGGCTCTGTATCCTACTGCTGTTTATTGTGGAGTGTGGTCCATAAGTGGCCCTGTATCCTACTGCTGTTTATTGTGAAATGTGGTCCATAAGTGGCCCTGTATCCTACTGCTGTTTATTGTGAAGTGTGCAGTTTAGGTCCATAAGTGGCATTGTATCCTACTGCTGTTTATTGTGGAGTGTGGTCCATAAGTGGCCTTGTATCCTACTGCTGTTTATTGTGGAGTGTGGTCCATAAGTGGCACTGTATCCTACTGCTGTTTATTGTGGAGTGTGCAGTTTAGGTCCATAAGTGGCACTGTATCCTACTGTTGTTTATTGTGAAGGGTGCAGTTTAGGTCCATAAGGGGCCCTGTATCCTACTGCTGTTTATTGTGAAGTGTGGTCCATAAGTGGCCTTGTATCCTACTGCTGTTTATTGTGAAGTGTGGTCCATAAGTGGCCCTGTATCCTACTGCTGTTTATTGTGGAGTGTGGTGCATAAGTGGCTCTGTATCCTACTGCTGTTTATTGTGGAGTGTGGTCCATAAGTGGCCTTGTATCCTACTGCTGTTTATTGTGGAGTGTGCAGTTTAGGTCCATAAGTGGCTCTGTATCCTACTGCTGTTTATTGTGAAGTGTTGTCCATGAGTGGTCCTGTATCCTACTGCTGTTTATTGTGGAGTGTGGTCCATAAGTGGCCTTGTATCCTACTGCTGTTTATTGTGGAGTGTGGTCCATAAGTGGCCTTGTATCCTACTGCTGTTTATTGTGGAGTGTGCAGTTTAGGTCCATAAGTGGCACTGTATCCTACTGCTGTTTATTGTGGAGTGTGCAGTTTAGGTCCATAAGTGACCTTTAATGCTACTGCTGTTTATTGTGGAGTGTGGTCCATAAATGGCTCTGTATCCTACTGCTGTTTATTGTGAAGTGTGGTCCATAAGTGGCCTTGTATCCTACTGCTGTTTATTGTGGAGTGTGGTCCATAAGTGGCCTTGTATCCTACTGCTGTTTATTGTGGAGTGTGGTCCATAAGTGGCCTTGTATCCTACTGCTGTTTATTGTGGAGTGTGCAGTTTAGGTCCATAAGTGGCCCTGTATCCTACTGCTGTTTATTGTGGAGTGTGCAGTTTAGGTCCATAAGTGACCTTGTATGCTACTGCTGTTTATTGTGGAGTGTGGTCCATAAGTGGCTCTGTATCCTTCTGCTGTTTATTGTGGAGTGTGGTCCATAAGTGGCCTTGTATCCTACTGCTGTTTATTGTGGAGTGTGCAGTTTAGGTCCATGAGTGGCACTGTATCCTACTGCTGTTTATTGTGGAGTGTGCAGTTTAGGTCCATAAGTTGCCTTGTATCCTACTGCTGTTTATTGTGGAGTGTGGTCCATAAGTGTCTCTGTATCCTACTGCTGTTTGTTGTGGAGTGTGGTCCATAAGTGGCCCTGTATCCTACTGCTGTTTATTGTGGAGTGTGGTCCATAAGTGGCTCTGTATCCTACTGCTGTTTATTGTGGAGTGTGGTCCATAAGTGGCCCTGTATTCTACTGCTGTTTATTGTGGAGTGTGCAGTTTAGGTCCATAAGTGGCCTTGTATCCTACTGCTGTTTATTGTGGAGTGTGGTCCATAAGTGGCCTTGTATCCTACTGCTGTTTATTGTGAAGTGTGGTCCATAAGTGGCCTTGTATCCTACTGCTGTTTATTGTGAAGTGTGGTCCATAAGTGGCCTTGTATCCTACTGCTGTGTATTGTGGAGTGTGGTCCATAAGTGGCCTTGTATCCTACTGCTGTTTATTGTGGAGTGTGGTCCATAAGTGGCCTTATATCCTACTGCTGTTTATTGTGAAGTGTGGTCCATAAGTGGCCCTGTATCCTACTGCTGTTTATTGTGGAGTGTGGTCCATAAGTGGCCCTGTATCCTACTGCTGTTTATTGTGGAGTGTGCAGTTTAGGTCCATAAGTGGCACTGTATGCTACTGCTGTTTATTGTGGAGTGTGGTCCATAAGTGGCCTTGTATCCTACTGCTGTTTATTGTGGAGTGTGGTCCATAAGTGGCCTTGTATCCTACTGCTGTGTATTGTGGAGTGTGGTCCATAAGTGGCCTTGTATCCTACTGCTGTTTATTGTGGAGTGTGCAGTTTAGGTCCATAAGTGGCCCTGTATCCTACTGCTGTTTATTGTGGAGTGTGCAGTTTAGGTCCATAAGTGACCTTGTATGCTACTGCTGTTTATTGTGGAGTGTGGTCCATAAGTGGCTCTGTATCCTTCTGCTGTTTATTGTGGAGTGTGGTCCATAAGTGGCCTTGTATCCTACTGCTGTTTATTGTGGAGTGTGCAGTTAAGGTCCATGAGTGGCACTGTATCCTACTGCTGTTTATTGTGGAGTGTGCAGTTTAGGTCCATAAGTGGCCTTGTATCCTACTGCTGTTTATTGTGGAGTGTGGTCCATAAGTGTCTCTGTATCCTACTGCTGTTTGTTGTGGAGTGTGGTCCATAAGTGGCCCTGTATCCTACTGCTGTTTATTGTGGAGTGTGGTCCATAAGTGGCTCTGTATCCTACTGCTGTTTGTTGTGGAGTGTGGTCCATAAGTGGCTCTGTATCCTACTGCTGTTTATTGTGGAGTGTGGTCCATAAGTGGCCCTGTATTCTACTGCTGTTTATTATGGAGTGTGCAGTTTAGGTCCATAAGTGGCCTTGTATCCTACTGCTGTTTATTGTGGAGTGTGGTCCATAAGTGGCCTTGTATCCTACTGCTGTTTATTGTGAAGTGTGGTCCATAAGTGGCCTTGTATCCTACTGCTGTTTATTGTGAAGTGTGGTCCATAAGTGGCCTTGTATCCTACTGCTGTGTATTGTGGAGTGTGGTCCATAAGTGGCCTTGTATCCTACTGCTGTTTATTGTGGAGTGTGGTCCATAAGTGGCCTTGTATCCTACTGCTGTTCATTGTGGAGTGTGGTCCATAAGTGGCACTGTATCCTACTGCTGTTTATTGTGGAGTGTGGTCCATAAGTGGCCCTGTATCCTACTGCTGTTTATTGTGAAGTGTGGTCCATAAGTAGCCTTGTATTCTACTGCTGTTTATTGTGAAGTGTGGTCCATGAGTGGCCTTGTATCCTACTGCTGTTTATTGTGGAGTGTGGTCCATAAGTGGCCTTGTATCCTACTGCTGTTTATTGTGAAGTGTGGTCCATAAGTGGCCCTGTATCCTACTGCTGTTTATTGTGGAGTGTGGTCCATAAGTGGCCCTGTATCCTACTGCTGTTTTTTGTGGAGTGTGCAGTTTAGGTCCATAAGTGGCACTGTATGCTACTGCTGTTTATTGTGGAGTGTGGTCCATAAGTGGCCTTGTATCTTACTGCTGTTTATTGTGGAGTGTGGTCCATAAGTGGCCTTGTATCCTACTGCTGTTTATTGTGGAGTGTGGTCCATAAGTGGCCCTGTATCCTACTGCTGTTTATTGTGGAGTGTGGTCCATAAGTGGCCTTGTATCCTACTGCTGTGTATTGTGGAGTGTGGTCCATAAGTGGCCTTGTATCCTACTGCTGTTTATTGTGGAGTGTGGTCCATAAGTGGCCTTGTATCCTACTGCTGTGTATTGTGAAGGGTGCAGTTTAGGTCCATAAGTGGCCTTGTATCCTACTGCTGTTTATTGTGCAGTTTAGGTCTATAAGTGGCCTTGTATCCTACTGCTGTGTATTGTGGAGTGTGGTCCATAAGTGGCCTTGTATCCTACTGCTGTTTATTGTGGAGTATGGTCCATAAGTGGCCTTGTATCCTACTGCTGTTTATTGTGGAGTGTGGTGCATAAGTGGCTCTGTATCCTACTGCTGTTTATTGTGGAGTGTGGTCCATAAGTGGCCCTGTATCCTACTGCTGTTTATTGTGGAGTGTGGTCCATAAGTGGCACTGTATCCTACTGCTGTTTATTGTGGAGTCTGCAGTTTAGGTCCATAAGTGGCCTTGTGTCCTACTGCTGTTTATTGTGGAGTGTGGTCCATAAGTGGCCCTGCATCCTACTGCTGTTTATTGTGGAGTGTGCAGTTCAGGTCCATAAGTGGCCTTGTATCCTACTGCTGTTTATTGTGGAGTGTGGTCCATAAGTGGCCCTGTATCCTACTGCTGTTTATTGTGGAGGGTGCAGTTTAGGTCCATAAGTGGCCTTGTATCCTACTGCTGTTTATTGTGGAGTGTGGTCCATAAGTGGCCTTGTATCCTACTGCTGTTTATTGTGGAGTGTGGTCCATAAGTGGCCTTGTATCCTACTGCTATTTATTGTGGAGTGTGGTCCATAAGTGGCCTTGTATCCTACTGCTGTTTTTTGTGGAGTGTGCAGTTTAGGTCCATAAGTGGCCTTGTATGCTACTGCTGTTTATTGTGCAGTTTAGGTCCATAAGTGGCTCTGTATCCTACTGCTGTTCATTGTGAAGTGTGGTCCATAAGTGGCCTTGTATCCTACTGCTGTTTATTGTGGAGTGTGGTCCATACGTGGCCTTGTATCCTACTGCTGTTTATTGTGAAGTGTGCAGTTTAGGTCCATAAGTGGCTCTGTATCCTACTGCTGTTTATTGTGAAGTGTTGTCCATGAGTGGTCCTGTATCCTACTGCTGTTTGTTGTGGAGTGTGGTCCATAAGTGGCACTGTATCCTACTGCTGTTTATTGTGAAGTGTGGTCCATAAGTGGCCTTGTATCCTACTGCTGTTTATTGTGGAGTGTGGTCCATAAGTGGCCCTGTATCCTACTGCTGTTTATTGTGCAGTGTGGTCCATACATGGCCTTGTATCCTACTGCTGTTTATTGTGCAGTTTAGGTCCATAAGTGGCCTTGTATCCTACTGCTGTTTATTGTGGAGTGTGCAGTTTAGGTCCATAAGTGGCCTTGTATCCTACTGCTGTTTATTGTGGAGTGTGGTCCATAAGTGGCCTTGTATCCTACTGCTGTTTATTGTGGAGTGTGCAGTTTAGGTCCATAAGTGGCACTGTATCCTACTGCTGTTTATTGTGGAGTGTGCAGTTTAGGTCCATAAGTGACCTTGTATGCTACTGCTGTTTATTGTGGAGTGTGGTCCATAAGTGGCTCTGTATCCTACTGCTGTTTATTGTGGAGTGTGGTCCATAAGTGGCCTTGTATCCTACTGCTGTTTATTGTGGAGTGTGCAGTTTAGGTCCATAAGTGGCACTGTATCCTACTGCTGTTTATTGTGGAGTGTGCAGTTTAGGTCCATAAGTGGCCTTGTATCCTACTGCTGTTTATTGTGGAGTGTGGTCCATAAGTGGCTCTGTATCCTACTGCTGTTTGTTGTGGAGTGTGGTCCATAAGTGGCTCTGTATCCTACTGCTGTTTATTGTGGAGTGTGCAGTTTAGGTCCATAAGTGGCCTTGTATCCTACTGCTGTTTATTGTGGAGTGTGGTCCATAAGTGGCCTTGTATCCTACTGCTGTTTATTGTGAAGTGTGGTCCATAAGTGGCCTTGTATCCTACTGCTGTTTATTGTGAAGTGTGGTCCATAAGTGGCCTTGTATCCTACTGCTGTGTATTGTGGAGTGTGGTCCATAAGTGGCCTTGTATCCTACTGCTGTTTATTGTGGAGTGTGGTCCATAAGTGGCTCTGTATCCTACTGCTGTTTGTTGTGGAGTGTGGTCCATAAGTGGCTCTGTATCCTACTGCTGTTTATTGTGGAGTGTGCAGTTTAGGTCCATAAGTGGCCTTGTATCCTACTGCTGTTTATTGTGGAGTGTGGTCCATAAGTGGCCTTGTATCCTACTGCTGTTTATGGTGGAGTGTGGTGCATAAGTGGCTCTGTATCCTACTGCTGTTTATTGTGGAGTGTGGTCCATAAGTGGCCCTGTATCCTACTGCTGTTTATTGTGGAGTGTGGTCCATAAGTGGCACTGTATCCTACTGCTGTTTATTGTGGAGTCTGCAGTTTAGGTCCATAAGTGGCCTTGTGTCCTACTGCTGTTTATTGTGGAGTGTGGTCCATAAGTGGCCCTGCATCCTACTGCTGTTTATTGTGGAGTGTGCAGTTCAGGTCCATAAGTGGCCTTGTATCCTACTGCTGTTTATTGTGGAGTGTGGTCCATAAGTGGCCCTGTATCCTACTGCTGTTTATTGTGGAGGGTGCAGTTTAGGTCCATAAGTGGCCTTGTATCCTACTGCTGTTTATTGTGGAGTGTGGTCCATAAGTGGCCTTGTATCCTACTGCTGTTTATTGTGGAGTGTGGTCCATAAGTGGCCTTGTATCCTACTGCTGTTTATTGTGGAGTGTGGTCCATAAGTGGCCTTGTATCCTACTGCTGTTTTTTGTGGAGTGTGCAGTTTAGGTCCATAAGTGGCCTTGTATGCTACTGCTGTTTATTGTGCAGTTTAGGTCCATAAGTGGCTCTGTATCCTACTGCTGTTCATTGTGAAGTGTGGTCCATAAGTGGCCTTGTATCCTACTGCTGTTTATTGTGGAGTGTGGTCCATAAGTGGCCTTGTATCCTACTGCTGTTTATTGTGAAGTGTGCAGTTTAGGTCCATAAGTGGCTCTGTATCCTACTGCTGTTTATTGTGAAGTGTTGTCCATGAGTGGTCCTGTATCCTACTGCTGTTTGTTGTGGAGTGTGGTCCACAAGTGGCACTGTATCCTACTGCTGTTTATTGTGAAGTGTGGTCCATAAGTGGCCTTGTATCCTACTGCTGTTTATTGTGGAGTGTGGTCCATAAGTGGCCCTGTATCCTACTGCTGTTTATTGTGCAGTGTGGTCCATACATGGCCTTGTATCCTACTGCTGTTTATTGTGCAGTTTAGGTCCATAAGTGGCCTTGTATCCTACTGCTGTTTATTGTGGAGTGTGCAGTTTAGGTCCATAAGTGGCCTTGTATCCTACTGCTGTTTATTGTGGAGTGTGGTCCATAAGTGGCCTTGTATCCTACTGCTGTTTATTGTGGAGTGTGCAGTTTAGGTCCATAAGTGGCACTGTATCCTACTGCTGTTTATTGTGGAGTGTGCAGTTTAGGTCCATAAGTGACCTTGTATGCTACTGCTGTTTATTGTGGAGTGTGGTCCATAAGTGGCTCTGTATCCTACTGCTGTTTATTGTGGAGTGTGGTCCATAAGTGGCCTTGTATCCTACTGCTGTTTATTGTGGAGTGTGCAGTTTAGGTCCATAAGTGGCACTGTATCCTACTGCTGTTTATTGTGGAGTGTGCAGTTTAGGTCCATAAGTGGCCTTGTATCCTACTGCTGTTTATTGTGGAGTGTGGTCCATAAGTGGCTCTGTATCCTACTGCTGTTTGTTGTGGAGTGTGGTCCATAAGTGGCTCTGTATCCTACTGCTGTTTATTGTGGAGTGTGCAGTTTAGGTCCATAAGTGGCCTTGTATCCTACTGCTGTTTATTGTGGAGTGTGGTCCATAAGTGGCCTTGTATCCTACTGCTGTTTATTGTGAAGTGTGGTCCATAAGTGGCCTTGTATCCTACTGCTGTTTATTGTGAAGTGTGGTCCATAAGTGGCCTTGTATCCTACTGCTGTGTATTGTGGAGTGTGGTCCATAAGTGGCCTTGTATCCTACTGCTGTTTATTGTGGAGTGTGGTCCATAAGTGGCTCTGTATCCTACTGCTGTTTGTTGTGGAGTGTGGTCCATAAGTGGCTCTGTATCCTACTGCTGTTTATTGTGGAGTGTGCAGTTTAGGTCCATAAGTGGCCTTGTATCCTACTGCTGTTTATTGTGGAGTGTGGTCCATAAGTGGCCTTGTATCCTACTGCTGTTTATGGTGGAGTGTGGTGCATAAGTGGCTCTGTATCCTACTGCTGTTTATTGTGGAGTGTGGTCCATAAGTGGCCTTGTATCCTACTGCTGTTTATTGTGAAGTGTGCAGTTTAGGTCCATAAGTGGCTCTGTATCCTACTGCTGTTTATTGTGAAGTGTTGTCCATGAGTGGTCCTGTATCCTACTGCTGTTTGTTGTGGAGTGTGGTCCATAAGTGGCACTGTATCCTACTGCTGTTTATTGTGAAGTGTGGTCCATAAGTGGCCTTGTATCCTACTGCTGTTTATTGTGGAGTGTGGTCCATAAGTGGCCCTGTATCCTACTGCTGTTTATTGTGCAGTGTGGTCCATACGTGGCCTTGTATCCTACTGCTGTTTATTGTGCAGTTTAGGTCCATAAGTGGCCTTGTATCCTACTGCTGTTTATTGTGGAGTGTGCAGTTTAGGTCCATAAGTGGCCTTGTATCCTACTGCTGTTTATTGTGGAGTGTGGTCCATAAGTGGCCTTGTATCCTACTGCTGTTTATTGTGGAGTGTGCAGTTTAGGTCCATAAGTGGCACTGTATCCTACTGCTGTTTATTGTGGAGTGTGCAGTTTAGGTCCATAAGTGACCTTGTATGCTACTGCTGTTTATTGTGGAGTGTGGTCCATAAGTGGCTCTGTATCCTACTGCTGTTTATTGTGGAGTGTGGTCCATAAGTGGCCTTGTATCCTACTGCTGTTTATTGTGGAGTGTGCAGTTTAGGTCCATAAGTGGCACTGTATCCTACTGCTGTTTATTGTGGAGTGTGCAGTTTAGGTCCATAAGTGGCCTTGTATCCTACTGCTGTTTATTGTGGAGTGTGGTCCATAAGTGGCTCTGTATCCTACTGCTGTTTGTTGTGGAGTGTGGTCCATAAGTGGCTCTGTATCCTACTGCTGTTTATTGTGGAGTGTGCAGTTTAGGTCCATAAGTGGCCTTGTATCCTACTGCTGTTTATTGTGGAGTGTGGTCCATAAGTGGCCTTGTATCCTACTGCTGTTTATTGTGAAGTGTGGTCCATAAGTGGCCTTGTATCCTTCTGCTGTTTATTGTGAAGTGTGGTCCATAAGTGGCCTTGTATCCTACTGCTGTGTATTGTGGAGTGTGGTCCATAAGTGGCCTTGTATCCTACTGCTGTTTATTGTGGAGTGTGGTCCATAAGTGGCTCTGTATCCTACTGCTGTTTGTTGTGGAGTGTGGTCCATAAGTGGCTCTGTATCCTACTGCTGTTTATTGTGGAGTGTGCAGTTTAGGTCCATAAGTGGCCTTGTATCCTACTGCTGTTTATTGTGGAGTGTGGCCCATAAGTGGCCTTGTATCTTACTGCTGTTTATTGTGGAGTGTGGTCCATAAGTGGCACTGTATCCTACTGCTGTTTATTGTGGAGTGTTTTCCATAAGTGGCCCTGTATCCTACTGCTGTTTATTGTGAAGTGTGGTCCATAAGTGGCCTTGTATTCTACTGCTGTTTATTGTGAAGTGTGGTCCATGAGTGGCCTTGTATCCTACTGCTGTTTATTGTGGAGTGTGGTCCATAAGTGGCCCTGTATCCTACTGCTGTTTATTGTGAAGTGTGGTCCATAAGTGGCCTTGTATTCTACTGCTGTTTATTGTGAAGTGTGGTCCATAAGTGGCCCTGTATCCTACTGCTGTTTATTGTGAAGTGTGGTCCATAAGTGGCC
The DNA here is from genome assembly GCA_949317995.1 of Acholoe squamosa. Taxonomy (NCBI): domain Eukaryota; kingdom Metazoa; phylum Annelida; class Polychaeta; order Phyllodocida; family Polynoidae; genus Acholoe; species Acholoe squamosa. The sequence goes on along the minus strand of OX439047.1, from coordinate 136,375 downwards.
TTGTATTCTACTGCTGTTTATTGTGAAGTGTGGTCCATAAGTGGCCCTGTATCCTACTGCTGTTTATTGTGAAGTGTGGTCCATAAGTGGCCCTGTATCCTACTGCTGTTTATTGTGAAGTGTGGTTCATAAGTGGCCTTGTATCCTACTGCTGTTTATTGTGGAGTGTGGTCCATAAGTGGCCTTGTATCCTACTGCTGTTTATTGTGAAGTGTGGTCCATAAGTGGCCCTGTATCCTACTGCTGTTTATTGTGGAGTGTGGTCCATAAGTGGCCCTGTATCCTACTGCTGTTTATTGTGGAGTGTGCAGTTTAGGTCCATAAGTGGCACTGTATGCTACTGCTGTTTATTGTGGAGTGTGGTCCATAAGTGGCCTTGTATCCTACTGCTGTTTATTGTGAAGTGTGGTCCATAAGTGGCCCTGTATCCTACTGCTGTTTATTGTGGAGTGTGGTCCATAAGTGGCCTTGTATCCTACTGCTGTTTATTGTGGAGTATGGTCCATAAGTGGCCTTGTATCCTACTGCTGTTTATTGTGGAGTGTGGTCCATAAGTGGCCCTGTATCCTACTGCTGTTTATTGTGGAGTGTGGTCCATAAGTGGCCTTGTATCCTACTGCTGTGTATTGTGGAGTGTGGTCCATAAGTGGCCTTGTATCCTACTGCTGTTTATTGTGGAGTGTGGTCCATAAGTGGCCTTGTATCCTACTGCTGTGTATTGTGAAGGGTGCAGTTTAGGTCCATAAGTGGCCTTGTATCCTACTGCTGTTTATTGTGCAGTTTAGGTCCATAAGTGGCCTTGTATCCTACTGCTGTTTATTGTGAAGTGTGGTCCATAAGTGGCCTTGTATTCTACTGCTGTTTATTGTGAAGTGTGGTCCATAAGTGGCCCTGTATCCTACTGCTGTTTATTGTGAAGTGTGGTCCATAAGTGGCCCTGTATCCTACTGCTGTTTATTGTGAAGTGTGGTTCATAAGTGGCCTTGTATCCTACTGCTGTTTATTGTGGAGTGTGGTCCATAAGTGGCCTTGTATCCTACTGCTGTTTATTGTGAAGTGTGGTCCATAAGTGGCCCTGTATCCTACTGCTGTTTATTGTGGAGTGTGGTCCATAAGTGGCCCTGTATCCTACTGCTGTTTATTGTGAAGTGTGGTCCATAAGTGGCCCTGTATCCTACTGCTGTTTATTGTGAAGTGTGGTTCATAAGTGGCCTTGTATCCTACTGCTGTGTATTGTGGAGTGTGGTCCATAAGTGGCCTTGTATCCTACTGCTGTTTATTGTGGAGTGTGGTCCATAAGTGGCCTTGTATCCTACTGCTGTGTATTGTGAAGGGTGCAGTTTAGGTCCATAAGTGGCCTTGTATCCTACTGCTGTTTATTGTGCAGTTTAGGTCCATAAGTGGCCTTGTATCCTACTGCTGTGTATTGTGGAGTGTGGTCCATAAGTGGCCCTGTATCCTACTGCTGTTTATTGTGGAGTGTGGTCCATAAGTGGCCGTGTATCCTACTGCTGTTTATTGTGGAGTGTGGTCCATAAGTGGCACTGTATCCTACTGCTGTTTATTGTGGAGTGTGCAGTTTAGGTCCATAAGTGGCCTTGTATCCTACTGCTGTTTATTGTGGAGTGTGGTCCATAAGTGGCTCTGTATCCTACTGCTGTTTATTGTGGAGTGTGGTCCATAAGTGGCCTTGTATCCTACTGCTGTTTATTGTGGAGTGTGGTCCATAAGTGGCCTTGTATCCTACTGCTGTTTATTGTGGAGTGTGGTCCATAAGTGGCCTTGTATCCTACTGCTGTTTTTTGTGGAGTGTGCAGTTTAGGTCCATAAGTGGCCTTGTATGCTACTGCTGTTTATTGTGCAGTTTAGGTCCATAAGTGGCTCTGTATCCTACTGCTGTTTATTGTGAAGTGTGGTCCATAAGTGGCCTTGTATCCTACTGCTGTTTATTGTGGAGTGTGCAGTTCAGGTCCATAAGTGGCCTTGTATCCTACTGCTGTTTATTGTGGAGTGTGGTCCATAAGTGGCCCTGTATCCTACTGCTGTTTATTGTGGAGGGTGCAGTTTAGGTCCATAAGTGGCCTTGTATCCTACTGCTGTTTATTGTGGAGTGTGGTCCATAAGTGGCCTTGTATCCTACTGCTGTTTATTGTGGAGTGTGGTCCATAAGTGGCCTTGTATCCTACTGCTGTTTATTGTGGAGTGTGGTCCATAAGTGGCCTTGTATCCTACTGCTGTTTTTTGTGGAGTGTGCAGTTTAGGTCCATAAGTGGCCTTGTATGCTACTGCTGTTTATTGTGCAGTTTAGGTCCATAAGTGGCTCTGTATCCTACTGCTGTTTATTGTGAAGTGTGGTCCATAAGTGGCCTTGTATCCTACTGCTGTTTATTGTGGAGTGTGGTCCATAAGTGGCCTTGTATCCTACTGCTGTTTATTGTGAAGTGTGTAGTTTAGGTCCATAAGTGGCTCTGTATCCTACTGCTGTTTATTGTGAAGTGTTGTCCATGAGTGGTCCTGTATCCTACTGCTGTTTGTTGTGGAGTGTGGTCCATAAGTGGCACTGTATCCTACTGCTGTTTATTGTGAAGTGTGGTCCATAAGTGGCCTTGTATCCTACTGCTGTTTATTGTGGAGTGTGGTCCATAAGTGGCACTGTATCCTACTGCTGTTTATTGTGCAGTGTGGTCCATAAGTGGCCTTGTATCCTACTGCTGTTTATTGTGCAGTTTAGGTCCATAAGTGGCCTTGTATCCTACTGCTGTTTATTGTGGAGTGTGCAGTTTAGGTCCATAAGTGGCCCTGTATCCTACTGCTGTTTATTGTGGAGTGTGGTCCATAAGTGGCCTTGTATCCTACTGCTGTTTATTGTGGAGGGTGCAGTTTAGGTCCATAAGTGGCCCTGTATCCTACTGCTGTTTATTGTGGAGTGTGGTCCATAAGTGGCTCTGTATCCTACTGCTGTTTATTGTGGAGTGTGGTCCATAAGTGGCCTTGTATCCTACTGCTGTTTTTTGTGCAGTTTAGGTCCATAAGTGGCTCTGTATCCTACTGCTGTTTATTGTGAAGTGTGGTCCATAAGTGGCCTTGTATCCTACTGCTGTTTATTGTGGAGTGTGGTCCATAAGTGGCCTTGTATCCTACTGCTGTTTATTGTGAAGTGTACAGTTTAGGTACATAAGTGGCACTGTATCCTACTGCTGTTTATTGTGAAGTGTGGTCCATAAGTGGCCTTGTATCATACTGCTGTTTATTGTGGAGTGTGCAGTTTAGGTCCATAAGTGGCTCTGTATCCTACTGCTGTTTGTTGTGGAGTGTGGTCCATAAGTGGCACTGTATCCTACTGCTGTTTATTGTGAAGTGTGGTCCATAAGTGGCCTTGTATCCTACTGCTGTTTATTGTGGAGTGTGGTCCATAAGTGGCCTTGTATCCTACTGCTGTTTATTGTGGAGTGTGGTCCATAAGTGACCCTGTATCCTACTGCTGTTTATTGTGGAGTGTGGTCCATAAGTGGCACTGTATCCTACTGCTGTTTATTGTGAAGTGTGGTCCATAAGTGGCACTGTATCCTACTGCTGTTTATTGTGGAGTGTGGTCCATAAGTGGCCTTGTATCCTACTGCTGTTTATTGTGAAGTGTACAGTTTAGGTACATAAGTGGCACTGTATCCTACTGCTGTTTATTGTGAAGGGTGCACTTTAGGTCCCTAAGGGGCCCTGTATCCTACTGCTGTTTATTGTGAAGGGTGCACTTTAGGTCCATAAGTGACCCTGTATCCTACTGCTGTTTATTGTGGAGTGTGGTCCATAAGTGGCACTGTATCCTACTGCTGTTTATTGTGAAGTTTGGTCCATAAGTGGCACTGTATCCTACTGCTGTTTATTGTGAAGGGTGCACTTTAGGTCCATAAGTGACCCTGTATCCTACTGCTGTTTATTGTGGAGTGTGGTCCATAAGTGGCACTGTATCCTACTGCTGTTTATTGTGAAGTGTGGTCCATAAGTGGCACTGTATCCTACTGCTGTTTATTGTGAAGGGTGCACTTTAGGTCCCTAAGGGGCCCTGTATCCTACTGCTGTTTATTGTGAAGTGTGGTCCATAAGTGGCCTTGTATCCTACTGCTGTTAATTGTGGAGTGTGGTCCATAAGTGGCCTTGTATCCTACTGCTGTTTATTGTGAAGGGTGCAGTTTAGGTCCATAAGTGGACCTGTAAGCTACTGGCTACAGATATTCTCAACTAAGATATCCTCCCTGATTAAGGTATATTTGGCCTCCTCCCTTAATGGCGGTCTTAAATCATGTATTTTATCACTAAGATATGGATGCCAAATACGAGGGCCTCTTTGCATATGTAACCCATAAAAAATGTAGAGTGCCCCCCCCACTACTTGGAGCTAAAAGGAATATGCATTATGATACTTGAATGCTGTATTTAGGGAACAAGTTTGTGTATTTGGAATTTGTTTCTTTTGTTTGCTTTTCCCATGTTGGAAAACATTTTTAAAACATTCAACATTTCCTTCACCTAGAAATAAAATGACGAATAATGTTGTACTGGCTCGTATTCTTATGAATATAAGGGTGGCTTGCTTAGTAGCTATAGACACCTACATGGCATAAATAGTTTGGGTTGAAAAAGCCCTCAAAACTTCCACCTCTCAGATGGCCTTTATTGTTATACAACTGGAAGGTAAGGTAGCGTGTCTTCACTGAACGGAGTCCAGTCACCTTCTGCCAATCGCCCAGCTCCTCAGTAGGAGCTGGACGCGAGGCATGGTGCTACCCTCTCTTGTACCAAAAGGGTGTTGCAAAGTGATGCCTGGTTGGCATAGAAGAAACAAGAAACCCATTAACATGTCTCTCGGATGATCTGCACTAGTATATATATATATATATATATATATATATATATATATATATATATATATATCTATATATATATATATAGATATATATATATATATATATATATATATATATATATATATATATATATATATATATGATGATGCCTGCCCCTAGACCACCCCCCCCCAAACTTTACCTAGAGTAAGTGTTACAAGCGTAGACTAGTGGTAAGGAATTAAAGGTGTCTTACCAACTTAGTAAAATCACCTGTACAGTAATAATTTACTTCCGGCGAATATGGATAACTGGTTTTCTGCAGCTCCATTCGGCGACAGTTTTCTGGTGGCAAGCCACATTGCTGTTGTGTTGTGCCATGATAAAGGTGCGAAGATGGAGCCCCCTTTCGTATGGTAATCCACCCTCGGGTCAGTGCTGTGCTTGTTAGAAGTGATCCTGCAATGCGTAATAAGCCTGCAGTGATAGAACCGGATGTAGTTACTTTGTCAAGTATTGGATTAACTTCTGTAGACACCATAGTAGGAAATGCATCCTGGTCGGTAGTACCTGTTTCCAATACTGGAGACACTACTATCTACCTAAAAAAGGGACAAGTTTTTGGAAACATGACCCTTTCGGAAATTGTAACGGATAGTAAGTTAAACTTACAGAAGGTAACAGAAGATGATGGAATTTCAGATGACTTGTTAAAGTTGTATGAAGAAAATCCGGAACATCGGAAAGATTTTTACGGATTGCTCTGTCAGTATAGTAATGCCTTTGCCAAACCTGGTGAAAAACTAGGTACGACAAATAAGGTAGTACACAAAATAGATACTGGAGATGCAGAACCCTTTAAGGTACCGTATAGGCGGTTACCTTTAGCGAAGAAAAGAGTAGCTGAAGAGGAAATAAACAATATGTTGGATCAGGATGTAATAGTCCCATCCAATAGTCCATGGAGTAGTCCTGTATGTATGGTAACCAAAAAAGATGGTACTATACGCTTTTGCATAGACTACAGGAAGTTAAATGGAATAACGAAAAAGAATTCATATCCATTACCGAGAATAGACGAAACCATTGACTCCTTAGGAGGTAACAGTTGGTTTTGTACCCTAGACTTGCAATCAGGATATTGGCAAGTGGGAACGAACCCATCAGATATGGAAAAGACAGCATTTTCGAGTCATATTGGACTATTCCAATATAACGTAATGCCGTTTGGCTTGTGCAATGCACCAGCTACATTTGAAGCAATGATGGAAACTATATTAAGTGATTTATTGTGGAAAAGATGTCTTGTATATCTTGACGATGTAATAGTCTTCGGAAAAAACATTCGAAGAGTGTTCTAACAATCTCAAGTTGGTATTAGAACGTATTATTTCTAATGGTCTCAAACTGAAACCTAAAAAATGCCACATGTTTAGAAAGTCCATAAATTATTTGGGCCGCATCATCTGTGATGAAGGAATAAAAGCTGATCCCGATAAAATCGAGTCAGTAACGAATTGGAATAGACCTAAAACACCCAAAGAGGTGAGGTCATTTTTAGGATTCTGTTCCTATTACAGGGAATTTATTCTGAATTATTCTAGAGTCAGTTACTCATTTCAAGTAATAGCTAACTGGACTCCAGGAAGTACCAAGGAAAAATTTCCTTGGACGCATGAACAGGAATCTGCTTTTCAAAAGCTGAAAGATCTGTTCACGAATACTCCCGTATTGCAATATCCAAATGAGACGGATCATTTCATACTGGATACTGATGCTAGTAACGACAGCATTGGTGCAGCTCTCTCGCAAGTCCAAAATGGGAGAGAGGTACCAATTGCCTTTGCCAGCAACACACTGAGTAGAACTGCACGACCAAAAGAGAACTGTTGGCAGTAGTTGTATATACAAAGAAGTTCAAACATTTTCTATGGGGGACGAACTTTACTTTACGTACGGATCATTCCTCTTTAAGGTGGTTATTGAACTTCCGAGATGCTGAAGGCATGTTAGGTCGATGTCTAGCCCACTTATCTGGATATGGGCTTGAACATCACCAGATTCAGCATAGACCCGGAGTTAAGCATTTAAATGCTGATGCTTTGTCTCGAATACCAATTCGGAAATGTGATAATCCGGATTGTACTGATTGTGGAGCTCACAGAGCAGTGCTAGCAGGGATTCGGAGGCCCTTCGAACCCCTAGTTGCCAGTGTACTGGAATGGTCTATGGATCACATACGACGCTTCCAGGAAGCTGACTCGATAACTGCACAGCTACTGCAATTGGTACCAAAGGGTATACGTCCAGCTAGACCAGAGGTCTCTCTGGAAAATCGAGAAATGAGAAGGTTTCTTGCTCAATGGACCAAGCTTGAAGTCCGGAAAGGCGTGTTATACCGTTGGAAGCCATGTAATAATGGTGAGAAAATCATGCAAGTGGTTATACCACATGCAATGAGACATGACATTATGTATTTCTGTCATGGGCATCGGACAAGTGGTCATTTTGGGAGAAAACGCTCATTAGCACGACTCTCCAAGAAATACTATTGGCCCGGTATGTCACGAGACTTGCAAAGATGGGTAACCACCTGTCCGGACTGTTGTAAAAACAAACCCGGACCCGGGATGGGCAAACTTCCCCTATCTCAGGAGCTCCTCGGAGTTAGATTCGCGAGAATCAGGGTAGATATCATTAGTGGACTTAATACAACCGCAAATGATAATACCTGTATGATGGTAGTGTGTGATTACTACACGAAATACACCAAAGTATTCCCACTACCGGACCACAAAGCAGTCACTTGTGCAGAGACCTTTGTAAAAGGTTGGGTACTGACTTTCGGTGTACCATTAATGCTACACAGTGACCAAGGCAGAGAATTCGAATCAAATCTCTGGCAGGGTATGTGCAAATACTTGGCTATCTGCAAAACTAGAACCAATCCGTATAGGCCACAAAGTGACGGATTGGTCGAAAGGTTCAATAGAACCCTTATTCAGGTCCTGAAGTCACTTGTTAATGAACATATGGACAATTGGGATGAGCAATGTCATTTTGTGACACATTCTTATAACAGTACGGTACATTCAAGTACTAACTGTACTCCGAATCTTCTAGTTTTCGGAGAGGATCTAATAATGCCTGCAGACTTAGTATTTGGAGTCGTAGGAATGGACCCGGAACTACCTTGTCATGTAGTTTTCGTCGAATGTTTAAGAGACAGATTCAAAAAAAGCATACGAGTCTGTCCGAATTGATTTGGAGAAAAGTGCCAAATGGCAGAAAGTTGGATATGATACCGATCTAAAGCATTGGAAATTCCAATCTGGAGATAGAGTTCTAAGACTACATGAACCACTTAGACACATAAAATTGGCATCTAATTGGGACGGTCCTTTTACTATAACCCAAGTTATTAGTGATTGTACCGTAATTATCAAATCAGACCTTGGTCGACTCAAATGTGTCAAATGTCAAATGTGGCTAGACTAAGGAAATGGTCTGGGAGGGAGACCTCCACAGAAATGTATGGTGAAGGATCTGGAAAGATTCTGAATCAGAATCGTATAATAGACCAGGTAAGGAACCCAATAGTGAAGAGGGGCCGAGGTAGGCCTAAAAAGAGTTCTGAATCAGTGCCACCCACGCCAACACCGATTAAGCGTGGGGGAGTTAAAAAAGTCTCGGCAGGTGAAGACAAGAAGAAGAGGAAAGGTGTTTCGAAGGCCAAGAAACACCTAGAGAAGGCTCTTCAGACTGTCAGGTCCGAAAAGGAACTATCAAAGAAGGGGATATACGTTCGCCGCAGCCCTCGAATTGCCCAGAGGACTGAAGTGACCTAACCTGTATACACAATGAATGTAATGTTTACATTTAGAGGAACGGATAGCAACTGACCCGAAAGGCTTATTTGTCGCCGCCGTATGATGTACCAGTGGGTAATGGACGGATAATCCGTTGGATATGCTTAAGCTTTCCATAAACTCCACTTAAATCCCCAGACGAGTCATCGGCGTGAGCGATAATTACCTAAAAACAATCAGTTTGTTTATGTTCCGCTTGTAGCACGTGCGTTTCCGCATGACGTCACCGTGTCCAGTCTCGGCTGACCTCTCTTGACCCCGCTAACTAGCGAGGAAATGACGTCACGAAAGCTTGCTTGTCACTATATTGTTTTTCGGCAGAGTTCAGAACGGGCGAGTGATCACCCTCTTTTGAATTTCTGTCATCTCACGATCCAGCACACCTCCAGAGTCGGTCTCTTAGCAGGCAGGCTCCGTCCAGTGTCGGCCCCGGTGCCGTGAAAGCCGGGAAAAGGAATATTTGACTCCTGAGGCGGTTCCTTCAGTCATGGCTGAGGAATCCATAGCTGCAGCCAAGCTATCCGGTGACCCAGATAAGCTGACTCCGTCTGCAGAAGCTTTTCCGGAAGCTTTGTCACCTGTTACACAGGCGGAAAGCGAGCTGATGGAAGTGGAGGAATCCGCTGATCGCTCGTTCGAGGAGAAACTGGCTTCATTCTCACTGAATGAGCCAGAGAAACTGTTGTCACCACTTCCCACCGATGGACCTGGAGACACTTCGAAGCCCGAAGCAGCAGCAACCGGATCCGAGACTGCACAAGTTGACAGATCCAAGGACCAATGGAAGCCGGCCGTGGACGATCCATTCCCAGCGGCTTACGATGGCCGGTATCTGTATGTCCATCCGGACTTACAGGCACAAGTAGTGAACCCGGACGGCTCACCAGTCAAACTGGACCCGAAGGTGAGAATGGCTATCGAGGGTGTTATGGCTCCCGAACAGCCAGAGGCCAGACTTACCCACGTCCTAGCGCTGTTCGGCCTGAGTACCGAACAATGAAGGAGTACCGGGAGGCCGCTGCTAACTTCGAGCAGTGGGACGATGGCTTTTACATAGCCGAAGCCAAGCTAACGGATGTCCAGAACACCTCTCTAACAGGACTGGACAGGAGTGCAGCCCTTTGTACGGTTCTTGTCCGTCGTCTGACTGCAGAGCAGGAAGCCCTGGAGCAAGCTCGTAGGGAAGCGGAGGCACCCACACCTCCAATCCCCGACCTGAAGCTAGGCGCCAGGAGTTCAGCCAGTGCTAAAACAACCACTGGCAGTGCTACCGGAAAAAACACCCAGTCCGGTAGAGGCATCAACGTCCAGCGAGTCCGGGACCAAGGATCCGGAAGACTGGATCTTGAACAGATCCATGGCCTTACTTTTGATGCCGTTTGGGCCTAAAAGACTGTGGATGGTCCACCCTGAGTTGACGCCATGTCTAATCTCTGGGGCTCTAAGGCTGTGTGAATAAATGGTTTAATAGGCTTATGGTTAGACTAAGGTAGATGAATGGATTGATGGGGGGTTTTGTAAAGAGCTTGATAAATAAAGTTGTGAAAAATCAGGCTGCTGTACATGGTTTTGGAAAAGGACTGCAAATTCAACTATTGCATTTTACAAAGCACACTACCATTGGCATGTAATGGGTATCTGGGCAACATGACGGTAGATTCCATCATTGTCATGCTAGAACGATTGATGACGCTACTAATGGGCACATAAGACTAATCCTACCTGGGCTTGTTGCATGGCAGTCCCGACACTTGGGTCCTGTGGTCTCCGGATGCTTGCTACATAGCGGCTGGATGTGGTGAGTTTGGTGTATTTGATGAGAGTGGTTAAGATGTGGGGTGGGATGAGGTTGGCTACTTCCTCATTACATGCCTCCCGATGAGGTATGTCTCACCCAAATATGGCACGAGGCCTAGCTATTGGTTGGTTTGCATATAAGGTAACCCTTGTATGCAAATTTAAAGGACCTTGGCCGAGGTACGGATGATCATAGGATGATCTGAATATTTGTAGTATAATTAGGGGGGGGGGGTAATGGCTGTGGCGCTGAGATTAGTTAGCTTACTAGGGGTGCACTTGTTCCTGTTGTGTTAACACAGCAGGGAACCGTGCTGAATTATTTGATTAAGTGTCTCACCAAACATTCCAGTGCTGATGGTAAACAGAGGCATAAACACGGATCAGGATGTCTAGGTGCTGCTCTCCTACAATAGGCGGTCATTTGGTAATACCTTAGGGTATAGAGGAGCCCTGAGCTTGTAACAAACCGGCGCATGCGTGTTCCTGAAAATTAGGATCCACGAACCGAGAATACGCTGTGACCTTGGGTAATTTATGTGGCGTGCCAACCTTAATCAATCATAATATGACTGTCTGAGTTTCAAACTCTAGATAAAATTCTTGACAATGTCCCATCAGTAAAAATAAGCCAGAAGGCTTTTGGGGTTTGTGTAAACAATTTGAACGTTAAAGGGAATTTGTATATGATTTTGATAAAAAAAAATATATAATGATGAAGAAAAAAAAAAAATTTGTGGGGGGAAAAACATAATTGCACGAAGTAACACGTGACCAAAACTGTCACTGGGTGGGGACAAGGGGAAGAGAGGTATGTGTGAGTGTGGGGGGGGGGTAGGGGGGTGTAGAGGGGAGAAAAAAAAATTGTGTGTGTTCTGAAAATCTATTTCTTTTTCCTGGACTTTTTCTTTGCCTTCTTTATTGGGGAAGGGGCAAAGGTGACAAGTCCTTTCTTTGTGGGTCGTCCTCTTTTCTTTTTGACTGCGGGGGATTCTGGTTCACCAGTGTGGGTGAAGTCTAGATCAGGGTCATACAAGGAACTAACTGGCCCAGACTGCAGTCTTTTGATAACAGCCTTGGCGCTAGCCTTGGTGATTGGTCTCCTTAATCTAGATACATGTATTGATTTCTTCAATATTTTACCATCCTGAAGCCTTTTTAACTTTGCAGTTACTGGTGAAGTCATTTTCATGATGATGTATGGTCCACTGTAGGTGGGCTGCAGCTTCTCGCTCGTTTGCTTGACCAGCAGGTTAGGTATGTGTAAATACACAAGCTGACCTGTGTCGTAGGTGCATGGAGAAGCAGTGGCGTCATATCTGGCTTTCATCTTTTTATGGTATTTAACCATGCTCTCAGCTGCCTTAAGCTGGATGTCATCCCTTAAACTGAGTAAGGCGGTAACCAATTTTTCCTTGTCTTTGATCTCTTTAGTTTGTTGGACCAAGGAGAGGGAGGACTCAGTTGGGAGATGTGTTTGCCTTCCGAATACTAAAAGATTGGGTGAGTATCCTAGCACGCTGCATACAGTGTTGTTTATGCTGAATGCTATAGCCTGTAGGAAAGTTGACCAATGTTTCTGTGATTTGGAGACAAAGGCTCTGAGTGAAGATTCTATTGTCTGATGTTGACACTCACATAGACCTTGTGATTTTGACCAATGTGCACTTCCTGTCACATGTTTGATGCCGAATTTTTCACAAAAAGATGTGAAATATTTGGACACATACTGTTGTGCATTATCTGTGTTCAGGACTGATGGGGTCCCAAAAACACAAATAACCCTTTGAAAGAATCCTAGCGCTACTTCAGCGCTGGTGTTATCCTTTGTGGACCAAACAGTGATGTGCCTGGTAGCATGATCTGTGACAACATGAATAAAAGAGGATCCGTCCACAGCAGGTGTGAAAGGACCGATGGTATCCATGGTTAGGTGAGTGTAGGCTGTTAAGACAGGGTCTCTCAGGTTCATTGGTGTTCTCAAGTGTTTTGGTCTTTTCTTTCTTGTGAGACATGTATGGCAAGTGCCACAGTAGTCAAAAACTTGTTTGAACATGGAACGCCAATAATACCTGGATCTGATTGCTGCGTATGTTTTAGTGGGACCAAGGTGTCCTCCTAATAGCGAGCAGTGTGTGGCCTCAATTAGTGACTCTGCCCACTTTTCTGGCATCACTATTTGTAGTGTAGGCTCTAAACTGTCTCCATAGGTCGACTTGGTGATCCTGAATAAAACTTCATCTAAAATCATGAACTGGTCATGGTTTAGCAGTATCTGTTTGCTAAGGCTGGGGTCCTCTGGTAATTCACCCTTATTGATGTATGACAACATGGAGTTTGAGAAAACATCCTCCTGCTGTGCCTGTATCAGTGTCTCCCTGGATGGGGTTAGGGAGTGGTGTTTACAAAGCTGGCTTATCGCTCGATCAGCCATGGGTAGCACTTTGTGTGATAGCTTAGCCCTTCTGGTGTTAGCTAATTTCACTGATACTCTGGGTGACCTGGATTTTGGTGGTCGGCCCCTTGGTTTGGTCTTGGTCGCCTTGACCATAGGGGGTCAGGTCTGTTTACTTCTGGTTGATTTGCTGGACTGAGGGGGTGTGGCCGGGTCTGGTAACTTGGCTTTAGATCGAGTTAAAATGCACAACTCGGGCTCAACTTGAATGGAGCTGAGTTTTTCTCTCTCAGAGCTACCTTTCTTGGCAATCACACCCTTTGGCTTCTTTGAGGTGCTACCCCAAATCTGTCCTCCTTTTAGTATGGATCTAGGTGGTCCCATGAGGACTGGATTTTTGGGAACTGGGTCATTTGATTTGAAGACTTTGGTCATGGTAATGTCAGAGAATTTGACTGATTTAGGAGGAAGTATTATTTTACCCTGAGACCTGATGGGAATTGGGTCGTCGGAGCCGGGCAAGTATTTCCTTCTGGAAAGAAAATCTGCCACAATATTGGCTCTGCCTTGCAGGTATCTAACTTCAAAATCATAGGACATGACTGTGTCAACCCACCTGGCTAACCTTCCATTGGTTATATTTTCCTTTTTATTGAAAAGGGAAACCAGGGCGTTGTGGTCCGAGTATACTTTGAAGTGAGTTCCATCCACATAATGGTGGAACTTTTTGACTGGAAAGACTATTCCCAATAGTTCTTTATCAGTTATCCCATACCTAGACTCTTGAGGTGTCAAACCTCTCCCTGCAAATTCAATCGGTCTATAGACATCTACCTGAGTGATTACAGCTCCTAAGCTGTAGTTGCTCGAGTCAGTAAAAATGACAAAAGGTCTGTTATAGTCCGGAAATTTCAGCACAGCTTCAGTGCAGATAGCGGCTTTAATTTTCTCAAAGGCTCTCTGACATTCAGTGGTCCATTTAAAGGTGCTTTTTGTCGCCTCATAAAGGGGCTTCATGACATGAGCAAAACCTGTGATGAACCTCTTGTAAAACTGTGCCATACCATTGAAACATCTAAGATCATGGATGTTTTTAGGAGGGGGGAAAGTTTTGACAGGTCCTATTTTGTCCGGGGATGGGGACAAACCATGCTGGTCTATATTGAAACCCAAAAATTCCATTTTTCTGATTTCAGTTTGATGTTTCCCTTGATAAAAAGTTTCAAAACCTCGTCTAGATCTTGTAAGTGCCTTTCCCACGTGGGGCTGTAAATGGCTACATCGTCCACATATGCTACAGCATTTTTATACTTGCATTTCATGAGGAGTTGTTCCATTACATTCATGAAAGATAGGCCTGAAGTTTTGAGTCCCATAGGGAGAACTTTGGCCATGTATCTCGTGCCATTGGCAGAGAAGGTGCTAAGTGGCCTAGATTCTTCCGTTAGGGGAATCTGGTGATAGGCGCTGTAGACGTCCAACTTGGAAAAATATTTGGCGCCTGTTCTGCCTATCTGCTGCATGAGGTTGTCAGCTCTGGGGAATGAGTAAGAGAATCTGTAGTCAACTACAATTCTCCAACCAGAGGCTACTGACCTGTCACCTTGTGGTTTTGGTACTAAGAAGGCAGGTGAGTTCCACTCACAGGGTTTGGTACACTCTTCTATTATCCCTTGTTCTAAATGTTTTTTCAGGAGTTCCCTTTGAAAAATTTCTTTGTGAGGGGACATTCTATACGACGGTCTGTTGCAGGGTTTGAAGTCTGGTTTTAATTCCAATTTAACTTCATTTTCTACATTGAGACCTATAGCGCTTTCATTTAGGACAAAAGCTTGCCTGTTGGCCTCAACAATCTGTTGCCTTTGAATTTCAGAGAGCTTTTCACAGATTTTATACTTCAAGGGTTCATTTCCTTTGGGGAGTTGGTCCATGGGGTCCTCTCCACAATTAATTGGAAATAAGTCCTTTTCTGTTATTACACTGTTGAGTGAGTGGGCACTATTGAGTGTGCCAATACAGCCTTTTTGATGTTAAAAAGTCTAAATACACCAAGGTTCATGTGTCTTTTTATTTTGATGGGGAAATCATTTGGGTTAGCTACTGTTACTGGTACTATTTTAAGGTCTGATCTAAGTTTAACTATGGCATGCTTAATAAGTACCGGTAGAGTAGAGCCTGAGTTCTCAGTCAATCCAGTTTTTCCCACAATGTTGCTATTCCCTACCACAACCGCGTTGAAAGTGGCTTCAGTGTTTGGTGGAATATCAACATTTTTGTTTGCCCTGATGTAATTGGGTGATGGGGGAGTAGGTCCAAAGGAAATTTTTGCTTTGTATTTGGTCATGAAATTTATTCCTAAAATTAGGGGATGGTTCAGTTCAGGTACCACATGGAATCTGGATCTGAATTCATGGCCACCAATGAGGAACCTTACAGTCATGGAGTGATTTACTTGGATGGGGGTTTTATCAGCTAATAAAACTGTCAGTCGTGCGCGTCTTCCATGTCTAAAATTTGGTGTGTTTGCGATTTTGTCAGCCATTTTTTGGCTAATAAAAGAGAGTGAGGCGCCAGAATCAACAAGAGCTCTATACAAGTGGTTATTTATGTCTACAGAAACTGCACCTTTGGTTAATTCTGTATCAACGTAAATGGCCTTACCTTGCTGCCCATATTGCTCAGATTTGATCCTCAGTCTCAGGATTGAAGTCCTCTGGCTCTGGTCCTCATACTCGTCCTCGTCATCACTGGAGTCTGAGTTCTCATTGGTATTCAGGAAATTGGTGTAATTCGAACTGGATGATTGAGAGTCTACTGAATTCATTTCTGCATCAGCATTTCGAGAAGTGTCCTTGGATAATCCAATGGTCATATTCCGGGTGGGGTCGGGGTCACTAGGTGCTTGAGTGCCTTCCCCTGATCCCTATTCATCATGTATGTTATTGAGATTGTCATTGTCGGCGTCAGACTGAGATCCTGAACGGTTCCTGGAGTAATTCCTGCCTGGGGTTGGATCTCTGGACTTCTTTAATGACTGTTGTACCCAATTGTTTGGGATGGTGAAGTCAGCTGGGACCATGAAGGAGACATTTTTGTTGTTATATGGCTGCCTAGCAACTGGTATGAAGACAAAACTTTTGTTGCTATCAGAGGATCTTGATCTTTGTTCTGATCTGTCTCCTGACCTGTCTCTTCCTGGGGACTTATAGTCAGATCTATTTTTGGAATTGGATCTGTAGTCCTTGGGATTGGATCTGTCCGAAGACTTGGACCTTCCTCTGTAACTGTTTTTGAATTTATTTTCATACTGCTTGCTGTAGTTACTACTGGACAGTCTGTCTTCTTTCTTGTGGTCGCGCTGATATTTATCCTTTCTGGATCTGTTGTCGTCCTTGTTGTAGCCTACTGCACATAACTCTGCTGAGCTGTTCTGAGCAATTTTTATGGCCTCGAGGTTCAATTCCTGGTTTATGGCTAACTGCTCAGCTTCCAGCAAGGTCTTGGGAGACTTGGCTACAACAACATTCTTCAGCTCGGGTCTGAGGCCATTTACAAGGTAGTCTACCTGTGAAGCCTCATCCAGGCTGCTGTTGGACAGCAACATGGTCATATCTGCGAGGTAGTCCTCAGTGGTTTCATTTGGCTTCTGTTTTCTGGCTCTGTACCCTTTGAGGATGGTACTGAGGTCGGGGTTGCCAAATCTTGTTAAGAAAGCCTCGTAGACTGCCTCCTTGTTCTGCATGATTGGCTTGTCCATTATGTTGCTGAAAAACCACTGGGCTGCCCTCCCTTTGAGAAAGGTGTACAGGCAAGTTGCATGTAGGTCGGGCCTTTTGGCATGCACATTCCTTATGAAAAATTTGAATTCAGTCAGAAATTTTGCTGCGGACCTGTAGGGCGTTGGTTTGTCAAAGGGTTCAGGCTTGTTGAATGAGCCTAACTGGGCAGATGTGAGCTTGTCGCCGTCTGAACCACCGGGGGAAAATCTGGTATACTCAGCGCCATGATATCCTCCCTGGTGCGCTACCGGTGTGGAGTGTGCTATGTGGGGATACCTAGGAGGATATGGTAGCCCAGAGTGGTTATCTGCCTGTCCCTGGGGGCTGTAAACACCATTAACCACATGGCCACAATGTTGGTTTGGATTAGGCGCTGTGTTATATGACGCTGTTGCCCCCTGGTGGGTGTTCGGTGCACTGGAGATTGGTGTGGTTCATGGGAAGTTGAAGGCGCGGTGGCTGTGTTCTGGTTACTGCTGTCCATGAAGGCATGTGGTGGGCTCAGTCTTGTTCCAGTCATGTCATTATGGCCGGGGCTGTAATTAGGTGCCGTGGGGTAGGGAGGGGTGGACTGTATGGGTCCTAAATTACCCTGGGTGCTAGTGGCAGTTTGGTTGGAGCTAGTGGCGTTGGCACCGGTAGACTGGTCCTGAATAGCTCTCATGAGGTCAAGCTTCATTGAGTCCATGTTTCTGCTAAGCTGGTCAGTCATTTAGTATGTGAAATCCTCGGATCTTCTGAGAACCTCCATATTGCCTTGTTCTGCCTGCTTGAAGTTGTGAGCGGTGTTACTTTCCATATGCTCCTTCCAGCGTTCCATGTCATCCAACCTGAGGTGTACCCTAGCCAATTGACCTGAGTGTTCTTGTCCATGATTTTCGATCTCAGTGGATAGGGCGCTCACATGTTTGGCTAATAGCACAGAGAGAGATTCACTGACAGCGTTAGTACAGTCCCTGACAAGAGTTCTCCTCATGTCCTCATCGTCATACTGAGGGGGCTGACCTCGGGACATTGCCATATTAGGTCGGTGGGGAAAGGTTACTTCAGTATCTTCCCCAGGTGAACCGATAAGGTGAGGTGAGTTGTAAGGTGTCCTAATGCCTTTATTGAGCAGTGGGGTTGTAGCTACGAGGTGGGACCTGCTTGTAGCTCCGTCTACACTTCTCAGTAGTCTGTAACCTGTGGGGGTTCTTCTTCTAAGAGGTGAACTTGATTGGGCCCTCCTTCTAAATCTAGAGCCTTGTCTGGATGGTGAGTCCACTGACCTGGTCCTAAGTGGCTGTGTGGGTGTGTAAACAGGTGGGGGGTATAGGTCCTCCTCTCCAGAAGTGGATTGGTATTGGTTAGGCTGGGTAACAGTAGGGTCAAGCCACTCATCCAATAGTCTGTTGATGTTGAGTGAGAAGTTTGGATTGTCTCCTACCAGGCGTTCAGAGTTGTTACTGGAAACCCTGCCTACACCGTTTTCATAGGCTGCTCTCCACCTAGAAACTGCTGATCCGATTCTGTCTCTCCAGTAATCAGCATCTAGGGAAGTGTCAGTGTCTGTGTCCACAACCACTGGCTCCTCACAAACCGGTGGTTTATGTGAAGTCACACCTGAGTTAGTCTGTACTGTAGATGCAGCTGCACTAGGTGTGGTGGGTTGTGGGGGAATGATATCCTGGAGGGTAGCTTGAAGCTCTGGTGGTCTGTCCTCCAGGTGTGGGTCGAGGTACAAGTGGTTCTGTATATGGTCCACTGGTACTTCAGAGGCTGGGCTAGTTATACCAGAAAGTCTTAGTGGCGGTGAATTTACTTGTGAGTAACCAGGTAAGGTTATGTCTAATCCTGGTGCAGGTAGTGATACTGGCGTACTGGTGTGTGCTCCAGTATTGTGGTCATTTATTGTAGAGGAAAATTGCTCAATACTGGTACTCACGGGTTGTAATATGTGGGCCTGCAGTGCTATGGGTAAAACTGGATCCAATGTCAATGCGTCTGGAGATGAAGTTTGCCTCTGGAGGTGGTGTGTAGTATCACTTGTGGAGTGGTTGGGCGCGTCTAGCCCAGGTGATGTAAAGGTGCGTTGTTCTGAAGCTGGCTCCTTGGGTGATGTCTCACTATTGCTCATGTTTAATGAGAGGTTGGTAGTGGGATATTCTTACCCGGGTTCTCCACCATCGTGTCAACGGACGGTTACAAGTGGTGAAGTGAATGTACACGGAATCCAGAGAAGTTCATTTGATCCTTTTATTGCATAGCTGACATGAATGTTTCATAAAGGTGGTAACAATGATAACACTCGCCAATATCTAAGCTCTGCCTCCGATCCTATAGCTCAACCTGTCGTAGGTTCTAGGTATAGGTGTAAGGTGTAAGTTGGGAGAGATGATTGGGAGCTGCTCAAGCTGCCTTTTATATTAAGGGCTTGAGCAGCTCACAGTATTGCGAAATGTTCTATACACGTGGTTCAATAAAATAGAGACACGTGTCATAGGGAGAGATTGCCACCTGTGGGTTAATCATTTTTTCCACATATTCGCATTATACTTTAACATCCGGATTGTTATTCTATAACTATAAATACTATCGCATACATGAAATTAACTTTCGAATGATACTGTACATGATGTTAATGTTATATCTATGGTTGTACCTCTATCATTAGGGTAAAGACATATTGTAATGTTATCCCTATATAATAATAGAATAGTTATAACTCCTTCCTAAATGTCTGGGGGAGTTGTGTAGAGGTACGTTAATACAAACCATAGTGTTGGGTACTGTCTGGCGTGGCGGGTGAGTCGAGTCGTCGGATGTTCCTCAGGTTCCGGATAGGTGGCAGCACCGATCCGGGTCTGTGGGGACATCTGACGACGAACACCTAGGTCCTTATATAAAGGCCAGGGCTCAGCCGCTACGTCAGAGGCCCTTCTGGCCTCTGATCATGTAAGACCTTTAATATCTATTAGCTGCCCTTATACCATCTACCGGGTAGCCGTGAGTGTTCCTATAATAAACTATCCGTTGGCATACACTTGAATCACCGCCTTGCTCCTTCTTTCCCGATTAGTAAGGCCCGAACCACCAAGTCCGTAAGACTAAAACCATTACAGATATATACCAACCCCGCAAACACAGCATTGTGGGCACCACAGTCCTCACAAACATTTTGGCACTTTCGGACAGGTCGTCTTGACAAGGCATCTGCATTGATGTGCTTGTCCCCAGGGTGGTGTCTGATTTGCTTAAGCTCCAATCCAAATTCGGATAGATGAGCCAGCCATCGTCCAATCATCCCCTCGGCGTCCTTAAATTAAGAAGCCACCTCAGGGATGAATGGTCTGTTCTCAAAGTAAAGTCAGTCCCCCAATGGAAATGCTTAAACTTCGCGGGATTCCTTAGAAAAACCAGAGAGAAAAAGGATGGCATCTACACACCACGATTCTGCCCTAGTTATAAACAGGTCAAACCAATATGGCATCAAAGCTCTCGTCTCGCGAGATCTGGCTGTAAGTTATACGCTGGCCTAATTACTGGTTTTCCCGCCACACTATTGGTGCCACCTCATTGACTAGACCCGAATAGGAGTTCGCCTCAGTGTACCAGTCATATACTACTACCAGGATGGTATCTTCTGGAGCTTGGTGGTATTATACATTACTGAATAGCAGATGTACTGGACCATCCGACCACCACTCACGGGATACTCCATCGAGGGAATATACATTCGGTGTCCTGACCCGCTACAAACACATATTATACACAGAAAGAATGACACCCGGACATCACACGCATTGTGTACCGAGTTAGGTTACGGCAGACCTTAACCTAGGGCTATGTCTAATGCCTTTGGTCAGCATTCTATTACTCCTGGTATCACACACAGCCTTTTCCGGATCCGACTTAGCCACAGCAGGACCCTTCCTATGTGTACCACCTTCACTGGGTGAGACATTTTTCCATTTCTTTCGATTTGGCCGTTTTCTACCCGTCTTCTTCTTATTAGAAGCTTCATTTACTTTAGGATGCTTTCTAGGTTGACCCCTAGGACTTTTTTTCAGGCACAATCACCTCCAATTTTCCTCGTGTCGGCCCAGAGAGTCGATATCTGAACTCTCTTTCTGCTGCTTTTTTTACCTTTCCACGGTCTGAGCTTCTCTACATTGGTTTTCCATTCTCTACCAGTGTAGCAATCCTTCATTATCAAAGTAGATTCAGAGACCATGCTTATAACTTTAAATGGACCTTCCCAAGGGGTTACAAATTTTAACCTCTAGAGTGGTTCATAATATCTTAACACTTTATCTCCTATATTTAAGTGTATCCTTTTTACATTGGTATCATAACCAACCTTCTGCCATTTAGCATTCTTAAGACTTTCTCACAACTTTGTATGCTTGTTTGAATCTATCACGTTCAACAAACAGCACACTACAAGGGGCTTCTGGATTAATTCCTACTACCCCATACACCAAATCAGCAGGCATTATAATGTCCTCTCCGAACACTAAAGGTTGGGTGTACAATTGGTAGATGAATGGACAGTGTTATTGTATGCGTGTACTACAAATTCACACTGTTCGTCCCAATTGTCTTGATGGCTATTCACCAATGGCTTCAGAACTTGTATCAAAGTCCGGTTAGACCATCGGACTGCGGTCTGTATGGACTGGTTCAGGTCTTGCATATTGCCAAGTAGTGACACATTTCTTGCCATAACTCTGTTTGTAACTCCCTACCTTGATCACTGTGCATCATAAGGGGTACTCCCAAATGCAACATCCAGCCTTTTACAAATGCTTCTGCACATGTAGCGGCTTTATGATTAGGTAAGGGAAACACCCGAGTATACTTTGTATAGTAGTCTGTTACAACTGTAGGGGCTGGCATCGTTGTATATATATTAGTGCCGTTCATCCGAGAGACGTGTTCGTGTGGTGCTTGTTCCTTCTATGCCAGCTAGGTGTCGCTTTGCGATACCCCATTGGTACAAGAGGGGGCAGCACCATGCCTCGCGTCCAGCTTCTACTAAGAAGCCGGACGAGCGGCAGAAGGGGACTGGATGTGGTCCAGTCAAGATGCTCAGTATAATCTATTGAAACATTGAATAAAGTCCTACCCGAGAGGTAGGGGTATCCGGGGCTTTGCCCAACCCGAACTACTCGTGTTGTGTTGGTATCTCTAGTGATAAGCGAGCCAACGAGCCACCCAACATATAAGTCGATACGAACCAGTACACTGGTGCCGTGACCAGTTGGTTCGGGGGTGGAGCGCGGCCACATTGGCCGAAAGCCTCGGGAAACCTGAAGCGGATCCCCCCAGCCCTGGGCTAGAGGGATTCGAAGAGGATGACTTTACATCCCAGCATCTGTTGTTAGACTGGAAACCCGGTCAACAACAAATTTACAATTCAGAGGGTGTCCGCACTGTTTTCTCGACACCCGGTCTGATGGACGGTGCCACCACTGATGGAAGTGGCATCGTAAGATTGTATCCGGGTACACCCCAGACGGCGGCACCGGATACAGGATTGTTTAGGGGGGTATTAAGACCCCCAACTTTGGACTTGAGCGATTGGTCCCAAGTGATAACTAGCAGGCGCCAGCTGGGTCCTATTGTACCAGCAGGCTCAGCTAGTAGCTTGGGTATCCCAATGACACAAAGCCCTATGCAGCGTACCGTGACCCCCCCGGTAGCGGTACCAGAAGGGGCAAACGGAGTAGCCCCATTAATGACATCGTCGGACCATGATAGCGACGATGGTAAAGCTATAAAGGACCCATTGGTCCCGAAAGCAAACCCGAAGACTAGGCCTCGGGATGCCGAACCGAGAAACTCGGAAAAGCATTTCCTGGGCCTATCTTTGGACGAAGGCTTGTCTGACTCCATGTTCAACCCTGGAGGCAGCCGCAAGTTGATTTACGGACGTCGGATGGGCCCCGGGTATAAAACTACCTCGGCCTATTTGAAAGCCAAGGAGCAGGTGGAGTTACAGGCTAAGAGCAACATGAACAATTCATGGCAGCCCAATTAAAAATAGAAGAGGAAACTAAATCTCGGATCGGCAAATTACGATCCGTCGAACAGGAGGCGATTCTAAAAGAATCCGACCTAAAATATCGTCTAACTTCCGTAGCCCATCGATTGGAGCGAAAGGAGAAAGACGAACGAGAAAAGGAGAAAAGATTGGCTGAGTTGGAACTCGAGGAAGCCAATAAGCTCAGAGCAATCGAAAAGGCTAGAGCCGAGGAGGTTGCTAAGGCCCGGGATGTAAACAAACTACAATCCGAGTTGCATGCCATGGAGGAGAAGTTAAAGAAACTTCAACTCCGAAAGGCAGAGACAGAGGCCAAGCTGGTCTCGGAACAATCCGATTCTTCGACTCGGTGGCCGGCAGCCATGAGAACCTCAAAACGGGGGTAAATGCTTGCACAGCCGATGGAAGCAGTATGCGTACTTTTGGTAGGAGGTTTATGCCTATCCGTATAGGAGGCAAAGAATTTGTTCTTTCGCCAACTATAGCAGAGGTTAGTGATGACGGAATCCTCGGACTGGATTTTGCAAGCTTATATGGGGCCGTCTTGGACCCGAGGGATGGTTTGATGAGTATACGGAACCCGTATGGCTTGCATGTCCAATGCGTATTGAGACAAGTGTCTTCGGTTGCATCAGTGATACACACGGTGAAGATCCCACCGGGTACCACTTGCGATGTCCATCGTAGGTTAAAAATCAAAGCCTTTTTTAACCCTGTAAATGCTGACTTGCAACCCCCCTGGGTGGATTGTAATTCCACATTTACCAACAATGACTTACCCGATTCTAACAATGATAGCTCACTATTGGACCGCATTGATAGATCTAAAGTTATTAAAAAGGACACCACATGGCATCCTGGTGCCGTCCCTGTCCCTCTACAGGCATATATCCTTGCAAATGAAACCGATCTTAACAATCTCATTGTAAAATCACCTTCACAACATAACATATGCAAAATAGAAAAATCCTCCCTTAAAAAGCTAATGAAAAATCGCAAGATAGTCATTAAACCAGCAGATAAGGGGGGAGCCATAGTCATTCAAGATAGATCTGATTATATATCTGAAGGCGTGCGTCAACTTTCAGATACAAAATTCTACAAAGAGGTCCCTGAAGACTTAACCATGATCCATAATGACTATATAACCGATCATATCAATAGGCTACTCAGGCTTAAAGAAATGACAAAGTCCTTCGCGGAGAAACTAAAAACGTCAAAACCCAGAACGGCTCAATTGTATCTCCTACCCAAGATACACAAAGGTAAGTCACCCCCCCTGGCCGACCTATAGTGTCAGCCAATGGATGTCCCACTGAAAAGATATCCTGCCTGGTGGACTTTTATCTAAGACCTTTTCTTCCTTTGACGAGATCTTACCTTAGAGACACCACTGACTTACTACTCAAACTACAGGACCTAGGCACTTTACCTAAAAACTGTATTTTGGGTACCTTGGATGTAACCTCACTTTACACCAACATACCCAACCTTGAAGGGGCCATGTCTATTTACAAGTACCTGTACCACAATAGAACGCCCCCTTAAGGTGAATTGTCCAATGAGGCCATCTACACCCTACTGTGGATCGTCCTCACTAAGAACAATTTTGACTTCAATGGTAAGCATTACCTCCAAACAGGAGGCACTGCCATGGGCACTAGAGTAGCACCCACCTATGCGAATCTCTTCATGGCCCATCTTGAGGAATCCAAGATATACACCTATAAACTACAGCCATTAATCTGGCTGCGCTTTATAGATGACATATTCTTTATCTGGCCGCACGGCCAGAAAGAATTGGATGACTTCACTCTCTACCTGAGCAGAATCCATGACTCTATCAAATTCACAGTGGTGACCTCCGCCACCCAAGTGGATTTTCTAGACACCACTGTTCATCTAGACAGTGAAGGTAAAATATCCACTGATCTGTACACCAAACCTACAGATAGTTCAAACTACCTCCACTTCACATCGGCCCACACCCGACACAGTATAAGAGGTATACCATATGGCCAATTCCTCCGAATTAGGCGCATTTGTTCTGATGACGAAAAATTCTTAGAACACTGTATCAACCGAGGCAAACACTTTGTCAGACGGGGATACCCATCAGCCTTCATTTCACAGTGCTTCCTGAAAGCCAGTGAAAAAAATCGCTCAGATCTGCTGAAGGCAAAATCCATCAAATCCATGGAAAAAGAAAAAATCAAAGCCAGTTTTTTGGTTTCTACTTATATTCCTGGTTTTAATGGGACCCATCGTATTGCAAAGAAAAACTGGGACCTGCTGGGAAAATCTTGCAGTACTAGGGAAGTGTTTCAACACGGCTTTAAGATGTCACATAGACGCCCCAAAAGCCTGAGAGACATGCTGGTAAAATCAAAATTACCACCTGAAGAGCCCTTAGCTCCGAAACCCAACAAAAACAGGTGCCTCTCCTGGCCCAAATGCAACTATTGTCCACGATTGGACAAAAGCGGCAAAATAAAGTGCACTGTCACAGGCAGGGAATATACCAGTAAATACAATGTGTGTTGCTCCAGCACCAATTTGATCTACTGCATCACCTGTAATTTATGTGGCATACAATATGTCGGCCAAACCGAAAATGCCATAAAAACCCGTTTTTGCGACCACTTCGGAAAAATCAAACGCAAAGAATTCAAAAAAAGTGAGGTCTCCCGTCACATGAATTCATGCTCCAGCCGTGGACAAGACTACAAACACAGGGACTTGACCATCCATGTGGTAGACTTTATCCATGCAAATTCAAAATCCACCAGGGCCAAGTACCTGAGGAATCTTATTGAATTTAACTGGATCCAGAGGCTTCATACAAATGCCCCCAGGGGTCTAAATGTGAGTGATCCTCTGGTCCATTAGGATGACTACTGAACTGGTCCCCCGCTGGGTTACTTGCCACGTACAACTAACCCAATTTCCACTATGGATATTTACCCAGGAGGGGACCATAGTAAAAATAGTACCTAGTCCACGAATGGACTTGAAAAATGACATGAAATACGGATTTATTCACTATGAATAGCCCTAGACCCACCGGCAAACTCTAAAACAATCCCAATTTTAGAATCTGCCAAAATTATTTTTAACCAACATAAAAATTATTTGTGGATTCCTTAAACAACCATGGGGTCTAACCACCATGGGACATTTATTCTATTCACAAGAAAAATTATAAACACCGGTACACACTTCTGTCCAGGTTTTAAAATTTTCCCACCCACCATCCCAACTTTGGGGGTACCGCTCAAATTATCTTGATCTCTTTAACACTGTTTAAACTGATTAAATAATTTTATTTCAATGCAGTCTGAAGATCCCCACAGGTGAAACCGCCCAGTTCCTCTATTTAGTATCCACTGAGATAATGAGGTCACACTGACCCAGTTACCAATCTACCCTGGTAACCATTCCAGTGACAACAAACCCGTGCCTAACAACAGGCCGTGATTGGTCAATCCAGGTCACATGTCAAGTACTATAAAAGGGCACTTTGAATTTTTGAAGGCTCACTTCCAGCGGTAACTGCTCAACACGAACATACCCCGTATCAAAACACCTTTGGTCTACTTAGACGATTAGGGAATGCCATGCAAATCTGCAATTGGTACTCGACCGGATACTATCAAACGGTCTAAAACTCAAACCCAAGAAATGTAACCTGTTTAAGAAAACAATCACTTACTTGGGAAGGATCATCACCCCCAACGGGGTGAGCGCAGATCCGAAGAAATTAGAAGCTGTAGAGAATTGGGAAAGACCCACGAGTGCTAAGGAGGTGAGATCATTTCTAGGATTTTGTTCCTATTACCGTGATTTCATACCGAATTACTCTCATGTCAGCTTTCCCATGCAGTGCTTAGCTCACTGGACCCCGGGTAGGGCACGGGACCCATTCCCATGGACCAGCGAGCAAGAAGAATCTTTTAATAAAATAAAAGATTTGTTTAGGAACACACCCGTGTTGAAATATCCCACTCCCGAGGGACATTTCATCTTAGACACCGATGCGAGCAATGATGCAATAGGGGCAGCTCTCTCTCAGGTCCAGGAGGGAGTCGAAGTCCCAATAGCATTCGCTAGCAACACGCTAAGCAAGACCCAGCGTAATTACTGTACCACCAAGCGGGAACTTCTCGCGGTGGTGGTGTATACGAAGAAGTTTAAACATTTCCTCTGGGGAAGTGACTTCACTTTAAGAACAGACCATTCGTCTCTTAGGTGGCTCCTTAACTTTAAGGACGCCGAGGGGATGATTGGACGATGGTTAGCTCATCTATCCGAGTTTGGATTGGAGCATAAACAAATAGAGCACCGACCCGGTGCTAAACACATCAATGCAGATGCCTTGTCGAGGCGACCTATCCGAAGGTGCCAAAATGCCACTTGTGAAGACTGCGGGGCCCACAATGCTGTGGTAGCCGGGTTGGTATTTAATTATACCACCCCCTGTATCCCCTGGGAGGAGGCTGTATGTAGCTATCTCGATTGGTCCCCGGAGACCATCAAGAAGTTCCAACAGTCGGATCCCACCACCGCGCGCATAATGGAATACCTACGGTCAGGTATTAAACCGGCAAGGCCGCTAGTGTCCCTAGAAGATAGGGAAGCGAGGCGATTGCTAGCCCAATGGACCGAGCTAGAGATCCGAGACAGCATACTATGTAGGTGGAAGACAACTCCCACCAACGGTAGGCTGTTGCAAATAGTGAACTCCGCCCCGATGAGGAGGGATATCATGTATTATTGCCATGGTCACCAAACGAGCGGCCATTTCGGTAAGAAGAGGTCAATAGAGCGCCTGCAAAGGCGTTACTACTGGCCTGGAATGAGAGGCGACCTGCTCCTGTGGATCGCCACTTGCCCGGATTGTTGTAAAAACAAGCCGGGACCCGGCCGGGGAAAGCAACCCTTATCCCAGGAATTGTTTGGTGTCAGGTTCGCTCGAGTGGCGATAGACATCATCAGCGGGATCAAGACGACGCCCCGGGACAATACTTGCATGATGGTCGTAACCGACTATTACACCAAGTATACCCGGGTGTTCCCTCTTCCTAATCACAAAGCCGCCACATGCGCGGAAGCGTTTGTGAAAGGCTGGGTGCTGCATTTGGGTGTTCCCCTTATGATGCACAGCGACCAAGGAAGAGAGTTCGAGTCAGAGCTGTGGCAGAAAATGTGCCATTACCTAGCCATTTGCAAAACCCGAACAAACCCATACCGACCCCAGTCGGATGGGCAAGTAGAGCGGTTCAACAGAACCCTGATATAAGTGCTAAAGCCCAGGGTCAATACCCACCAGGACGACTGGGATGAACAGTGTGAGTTTGTAGTACATGCTTACAACAACACTGTCCATTCATCTACTAATTGCACTCCAAACATGCTAGTGTTCGGCGAGGACATCATAATGCCCGCTGACTTAGTGTATGGAGTGGTTGGGATAGACCCGGAGGCGCCCTGCACCGTGTTGTTTGTGGAGTCGTAAAGGGATAGGTTCAAACAGGCATAAGAGGCCGTTCGGAAAGAGCTGCTGAAGAGTGCGAAGTGGCAAAAGGTGGGTTATGACACCAATGCCAAACGAATTCGTTTTAATGTTGGGGACAAAGTACTAAGGTACTACGAGCCGCTAGAACGGCTGAAGCTCGTAACGCCCTGGGAAGGTCCATTTAAAATTATTCGCATCATCTCCGAGTCTACGGCAGGAAATGGAAGACAAATGTCGGAAAACTTCGGCCCTGGAAGGGACGCGAAGAGGCGGAGAGGGAGTTCGGTTACCAACCACCTGAGTCTGTCCCTAGCGGACCTAGCGTGGTAGTACCGATGAAGCGCCCTAGAGGCCGGCTGAGAAAAATGCCGGAAGACAAGGTAATGGTGAAAAAGAAGACGAAGGCCAGGAAACGACCTAATCGTAAGAAAAGGAAAAATGTCTCGCTGAGTGAAGGCATTACGTATGGGAAAGGTCCCGCCATGGCTAAGCGGAACCCAGAAAAGGCCGTACGTAAAGCCGGGAAGAATAAAAGGCTAACCAAAGGCGTTAGACGCAGTCCCCGGTTGAGGTCTGCTGTAACCTAACTCAGTACACAACGAGCTGCTGCGTGTTGTCCGCCGTAGGCGGTTAACATACGTTCCACGGCTGGAGATGCCGAACGCGCCCCCCCGGGTAGCTGTATCCCGTGAGTGGCGGTTGGATTAACCGGTACATTCGCTTTGAAGCGTTGTATACACCGCCAAGCTCCAGACAATAGCACTCGGGTAGTAGGCCGCGTCTCGCATGTCGAGTCGAATGTTAGTTCGGATCTAGTTCCCTAGGTGGCGCCGCGGGTGCGGCGGGAAAGCGCAGAACTAGGTCACCGGATAGCCTTTGCGGGATCTCGCGAGACGAGAGGTCTGACGTCATATTGTTCATAACTAGAGCGGACTCGTGGTGGTAAGACGCCACCCGTTTTCGCTCTGGTTAGTGTTGGCGGTGGACAGCCTCTAGCTGTTGTGTTAGCTTGTCCTAACTATAAACCTTTGTTGGACGAATCCTTCGGGAGGAGTCCAACACATTTGCCAATTCAAAATTGGAATTCGCCCTCAGTGCCATGGCACAGGGGACGATTGACGCAGCGCGTCAGACAGCCAACGTTCTGTTGGAGCAAGGCGAGGACCCGAAGGTCCCGTCTCGGGTCGAGGAGTCTATGGACTCATCGACTGAGGAGGCAGCCCTGACGCTCTCGGCGATGGCCAAGGCCACCGACCGGGAGAGGATGCCACCTCCACCACCACCGCGCCCGGAGCCCGCGTCTACGGCAGCAGCTTCGGGTGATAGGATTGATGTCCTAGACATCCCTATGTATCCTCCGGGATACAAGACTCGCATCGAGCGTATGGCTCATGTCGATGACGAGGCCGGTGTCGTGTACACCTCCTGGGGGACTTACATCCCCATGCACGCCTCCATGTTCGGATACGGACCGCTGGCGGTGAAACCAGGCGTGCCCGAGGCCATACCAGACGACTTCGCTCGACACATTGTGGAGCACCATATGCACCACAAGCCGCTGATGATGTGTGTGCTCGGAGACCGTCCGAGCAAATTATGTGATGGCTCGTTCTCAACTAACCGGCGCCGGGACATGGCTCTGCATCTGCAGAAAGCCCATGGTACCGGCCTGGAAAAGACGAGGAAACGGGCCCTCAAGTGCTTCAACGAGCTCCTAGCTAACTGGGCCTCGTTGAGCGTAAAAGACATCAAGGAGCAGGCATTCGAGACCAGATTCTGAGTGGCAACTTGCTGGCCTTCTTCCAGATCAACTTCTCCTCCACCAAGTTCGGGATGCCCAGCGAGGTGCACCTGAAAGTGAAGAAGTGGAGGGGAGATGACAAGCGGGAGAAGGCCAAAGCCCGCTCGAAGGGTCCTAACGGAGGCACAGCCACGGCTACCGGTGCTTCCAAAAGGACCCGCGCAGACCGGTCCGTAAGCCCTTCGGGTAATAAGGACCAGCCTAGACCAGCCAACCCAGCTGATCGTCGCGAGTCGGGACAACAGGTCTCGGCTCTGGATATGCCCAGCAACCAAACCCGTAGGGCGGTTAGCCAGGCGGCCACCCCGGCCACACCCACAACACCTGCACCCGCGGAGCAACCCCCGGGCGAAGCCTCTGGCAGCCAGGATGATGGGGGCGAGATCTTCGCTCCCCCATCCGGGTATACATCTTGGTGGGCTGGAGAGGGATCTTCCGGCAAGCGCCCCACGTACAGTGAGTACGCGGCGAAGTTCCCTTCCATGGGACCAGCGGGACCCGAATCTCAGGTCCTAACCCCCTTGGGCCG
Source organism: Acholoe squamosa (assembly GCA_949317995.1). Lineage (NCBI taxonomy): Eukaryota > Metazoa > Annelida > Polychaeta > Phyllodocida > Polynoidae > Acholoe > Acholoe squamosa. The sequence continues at coordinate 105,824 of OX439047.1, read as the reverse complement.
GTCTAAACCCCGGGGTAGAGGCCGTGGTGGAATGGAGTCCACCCGAGCTCCCCCGGGCGGTGGCCGAGGCCGAGAAGGTATTACGGTTGAGGGCCCGTCTGTCCCTCCAGCAGGCGCTCCGCCTGCCACTGTGGAGGCCGCCGCGCCCCCGCCAGTCATAGTTCCACCAAAGGCCCCTCGGGTGCCCGTTATGGAACTAATCTCCGGTACTCTGTCAGGTCTTCAGGATCACGTTTGTTGACCACCGTGATGTCCAAACGGCTCAGATCCAGAATGACCTGATGGCGGAATGGCAGGCATTGCATCGCCAGAAGTCAGTCGACTACTGGCGGGTGATGACTGAAGCCACCTTCAACCTGGTCTACGAGGTCCAGAAGAGGGAGGAAGAGAAAATCCAGGTGCAGGAAAGGAAGAATGTCGAGGAGGCAATCCAATCCTGCCGGCGCCAGCAGTTGGAAGCTGAAAAGCTTAAGGAGTTCCACCGCGCTGAGAACGCCGGGTACATCCGCAGGTACAAGGAGGCTGACCTCAAGTTCTTCCTCGCATTCGGGAAGCACTTAGACGAGTGGGACGGCTTTCCGTCGTCCCTATGCTTCGTTCCGGCTGCCCCACCGGTCCCGGCTGCTCCACCGGTTCCGGCTGCTCCACCAGTTCCAGCTGCTCCGCCCGTTCTGGCTGCTCCACCCGCTCCGGCTGCTCTACCTGCACCCGAGGCAGCGGACAGTCCGTCCGCGGTGATGAGCGCGCTGAGCTAGGGGAGCGACACACCCAGCGAGGCTTCCACGCTGCTCTCTGTGAGCAGTTGCAGCAGCTCGGCTCCGTCTGCCTCAGCGGAGTCGGCTGAGAAGATGGACACGGATCCGGAAGATCTTTAAGTGTCCATCTGATGGCGTCTTATTGTACCCGAGGGTAAAGGCATCTATCATGCCAGAGGTACTTATCCTTACACTGGACTCGCTGATCTGGGACGGAACCTGCAGTGAAGATGGACGCTAACCCGAGACACAAAAAGGATTACTACACCTAACCGGGGCTCCATCTTCCCACCTTCATCAGGGCACAACATAACAGCAACGTGGCTTGCCACCACATACATGTCGCCGGGTGGAGCTGCAGAAACCAGTCGTTCCAGATTCGCCGGAAGTCCGGTATTTTGTAAGGGCGATCCTACTACCCTGGTAGGACGTCTATTATTATCAGTATTAATATTTTGTGTAAAGCTATTTTTATATAATATTTATATTCTTGTAATTAAACCAAACAAAATTTTTCTCGGGTTATTTACCCCACCTCGGGTCGGTTAGTTACTACTATAAAATATTGTTAATACCATTTCACTACATATCTACAACCTTTTATTGCGTCTCTAATACTATAATAACACTGTAACATTGTTACCATCTACTACCCTAGGTCGATGGTGCATAAGGCACCACTTCCTAATTGTTATTATTAGTTACTTCGGGTTATATACGACGATGCCTCATCATGTACATATTATTTATTATGCCCCTTAATGTTCTATATTCCATACGAACACTTATGTATAGACATACCTATTCGTGTATAATTTATTATTGTATAAAGTTAACAATAGGTATTTATTAATTACACCCAACCCTAGGTATAGTCTAGTGGGGGTGGTGTAGGGGCCGGCATCGTTGTATATATATTAGTGCCGTTCATCCGAGAGCTGTGTTCGTGTGGTGCTTGTTCCTTCTATGCCAGCTAGGTGTCGCTTTGCGATACCCTGTTGGTACAAGAGGGGGCAGCACCATGCCTAGCGTCCAGCTTCTACTAAGAAGCCGGACGAGCGGCAGAAGGGGACTGGATGTGGTCCAGTCAAGACGCTCAGTATAATCTATTGAAACATTGAATAAAGTCCTACCCAAGAGGTAGGGGTATCCGGGGCTTTGCCCAACCCGAACTACTCGTGTTGTGTTGGTATCTCTAGTGATAAGCGAGCCAACGAGCCACCCAACATATAAGTCGATACGAACCAGTACACAACCATCATTCACATATTCTCTTTAGGTGTCGATTTCAATCCACTGATGATGTCCATTGCGATATGAGCAAATCTGACACCAAACAATTCTTGGGATAAAGGTAACTTGCACAAGCTGGGTCCTGGCTTGTTTTTACAACAGACAGGACAAGTTGCAATCCACCAAAGTAGATCACTTATCATCACTGGCCAGTAATAACGTCTTTGTAGGCGTTCAATGGATCTTTTCTTCCTGAAATGACCACTTGTTTGGTGGCCATGGCAATAATACATGATATCCCTCTTCATCGAGGTAGGAATCTGCAATAGTTTATTGCCAGGGGAAGTGGCCTTCCATCTACACAATATACCATCTCGGATTTCAAGCTCGGCCCATTGAGCAATGAATCGTCTTGTTTCTCTATCTTCTAGACATAGCATTGACCTTACTGGCTTAATACCTTTCAGTAGGTATTCCAAAATGCAGAGGTGGGATCCGACTGTTGGAACTTCTTGACAGTCTCTGGGGACCAATCGAGATAGCTACATACAGCTTCTTCCCAAGAAATCTGAGGTGTAGAATAGATATGTAGAGGTACGTTAATACAAACCATAGTGTTGGGTACCGTCTGGTGTGATGGGTGAGTCGAGTCGTCGGATGTTCCTCAGGTTCCGGATAGGTGGCAGCACTGATCCGGGTCTGTGGGGACATCTGACGATGAACACCTAGGTCCTTATATAACCACCAAGTCCGTAAGACTAAAACCATTACAGATATATACCAACCCCGCAAACACAGCATTGTGGGCACCACAGTCCTCACAATAAACATTTTGGCACTTTCGGACAGGTCGTCTTGACAAGGCATCTGCATTGATGTGCTTGTCCCCAGGGCAGTGTCTGATTTGCTTAAGCTCCAATCCAAATTCGGATAGATGAGCGAGCCATCGTCCAATCATCCCCTCGGCGTCCTTAAATTAAGAAGCCACCTCAGGGATGAATGGTCTGTTCTCAAAGTAAAGTCAGTCCCCCAAAGGAAATGCTTAAACTTCTTCATATATACTACTACGGTGAGTAACTCCCTTTTAGAAGTACAGTAATTGTGCTGTGTCTTGCTTAACGTGTTACTAGCGAATGCTATGGGAACTTCAACCCCGTTCTGGACCTGAGAGAGAGCAGCTTCTATAGCATTAATACCAGCATCAGTGTCTAGTATGAATTGTCTCTCGGGTGTGGGATATTTCAATATCGGTGTATTCCTAAACAAATCTTTTATATTATTAAAAGATCCTTTCTGATCATTGCCCAAAGGAAGGGTTTCCCTAGCCCTTTCAGGTGTCAGATGAGCTAGGCATTGCATGGAAAGCTGGCATGCGAGTAATTTGGTATGAAATCACAGTAATAGGAACAAAATCCTAAAAATGATCCAACCTCCTTAGCACACATAGGCCTTTCCAAGTTCTCCACACCTTCTAGCTTTTCCGGGTCTGCATTTACTCCATCCAGAGTAATTATCCTTCCCAAGTATGTAATCGTCTTCTTAAACAGATTACATTTCTTAGGTTTCAACTTAAGACCATTTGAAAAAATTCTATCCAGGACCATTTGTAGATTAGTCTGACATTCTTTGAATGACTTGCTGAAGATGAAAACATCATCCAAATAAAACAAACATCATAGCCTTGAATGTAGCTGGGGCGTTACACAACCCGAAGGGTAAGACATTATACTTAAATAACCCCAAGTGACTAGAAAATGCAGTTTTCTCTATATCCTTTGGGTGCATTGATATTTGCCAATATCCAGATTGTAAATCTAGGGTGCAAAACCATTGATTCCCACCCAAGCTATCTAAAGTTTTGTCTATCCTTGGTAGAGGATACAAATTCTTCTTTGTCATACCATTCAATTTGCAATAGTCGACACAGAAACGGATAGTACCGTCTTTCTTCATGGTCATACATACAGGACTAGACCAGGACAATCACCCAGAGTTCTAGTTGTGTTTGTATTTCCTGTTCACATATTAACTTCTTCTTTAGAGGAAGTTTACAATAAGGAATTTTAAAAGGTTTCGCATCACCCATATTAATGGTGTGTAACACCTTGTCGGTTTTGCCTATGGGTCCTCCTTCCGTTCCAAAAGCATTTTCATACCTTTCTAAGAGTTCCCTTAATTGCCTTTTTTCTTCTGTATTTGCCAAATCTGATTTATCTATCAGTTTCCTAAATTCTTCATCCCAAGGATGTTTACTAACAGGTTTAAGTGGTTTGCAAAACTTGGCCTCGGCTACATGCTCCACGGAATTCATGACTCCAACACTGTCCCCCATTTAACCAGTTCAGTTAGTCATAGGTAATACAGTCCATGCTGTGTTTCCTACTAATGCATCCACTGAGTCTAACCCAATACTGGACAAATGTACTGTATCGGGTTCAAACACTACAATTTCACCCTTCTGGCCCATTGATCTGTCACATAAGACATCACAAGTGGTACCGGGAGGGATTTTTACTGTATGTATAACCGAAGCCACAGACGACACTTGTTCCCTTGGATCCAACATTGCCCTGTTTATGCTTGCAAAATCCAAACCAAGGATTCCATCATCACTAAGCTCTGCTATATTAGGTGAAAGAACAAATTCTTTACCTCCTATGAGGATAGGCAAAAAAGTCCTCCCAAAGGTCTGCATACTGCTTCCATCAGCCGTGCAGGCATTTACCCCAGTTTTGAGGTTCTCATGACTGTCCGACACCGAGTTGAAGAATCTTTTGGACACACATGAGTGGCTGGCTCCAGTATACACTAAGAATTCCCCAACCCGACCTTTCACAGTTACAGGCATACCACCGTCTCCCACCCAATGGAGATGGGTTGCTGGTAAACTGAGGAAAGTCTCCGGAATCACCAAGATTCAATCCGAGTCCTCTTAGAAACTCCAGACAAGGATGACTTAGGTGAAGGCGTGTCCCACACGCTCGGATCAACTCTTTTAATCCATCCTCCCTCTCCCCTAATGCGCCCACTCGCCTCTTCCTCTCCTCCATCATCCACTGTTGCACTAAGGTCCCTGGCCCCGGTAGGTAAACTGGGGTGCGCCCCCACAGTCACCCGACCTCCAGGTAAATCTGGTTCGGATTCTTCCACCGGTCCACCCCGGTAGCTTTTTGACATTCATTTCTAGATGGGGCTATACCCAATGGCATAGATACAACCCCCTCTAATTTTCCTCAATATTAGAGGCTAATGCATCTTGTGCATTTTCCTCGAGTACATCTTTGACTTCATAGTAAGCCGCCATAACTGGTTTTTGGAGCAGTACACTCCAAAGAATAGTGTCCCATTCTCTGGCCCCTGAAACATTTTACAGTTTGGCGGTCAACACAAGGTCTAGGCTGACTGGTTTTTAATGCGTCTGTAATCTTTTTACACACCTCTTCCATTAATCCTGTCATAACCATTGATGGATTTCTGGTTTTGGAAGTACCTTCAGCCATTTTGGTGGCTGCTTTACCTGTATTAGTTGGAATAGTAGATGTCTTGGATACTACATTCGTACTCTTTGACTTGGGGGGATGTATTTCCTACCAGTGTTATTCCTCCTAACCTGCATTGCACAGAACACACCATCCTCCTGTTCAATGTCAATCAATTTGAAGTCATCCGACTAACTAGAGGTCTCGGGTTGATGCATTACCGCAGCTATGGGGGTACTAACAGATACATTTGGCACCTCACCAGCTAACATAGATCTTTTCTTTACTGCCATATCTATGCCATTGAATACATCATGTAATGTAGTCCTTCCCTTCCAAGCATCCCTTGCAGCCAACTGCTTGTCTTGGTCTCTCAGACTCTTGACAAATTGAGTAATCAAATCGTCTATATACCAATCTTCGTTTTCAGTACCTGGCCTGGCCTTGCTCAAAAGAGCATGCAACTCCATTCCATAGGCTCTGAAAGCTTCTGTTGGATTTTGTGTTCGTTCCAGGGTCGAGTACCATCGTATTCCTTAGGGATTACAGCTACTCTCCTGGCTGAATTGTGAGCAAACATCAGTCTATTGCACTGTTGTTTGTTCCATTCAATCACCTCGGTTTTGTTCAAGGTGCGATTGCTTCCGAACACACTTAAACTATTGTTAGTGGCATTACCTGAATTGGGATTTCGTCCAGGCGGAGGGGGGTTTGGTGGAGGTGGAGATGCAGCCATAGGATTTCCTTGAGATTGTCCTCTACCATAACTGGATCCACCCGGGCTAGTACTAGAAGTACTGCCCCCCACTGGGTTGTTTGTATAGTTTGTCCTATTGGCACTATCAGACCCGGGGATACCTCCTGTCTGTCCCTGTTGGGACCCTCTCTGGGCATTCTGGGAGGCTCCCGTGTTACCAGCGCCGAGTCCAGTATTACCGGCTTGGTTCACATTAAAATGAAACCCATTGGTCTTGACACTTCCATCTGAAACGTCATCATTGACTAGGTCCGGATCCACTGATATTTGGTGGACAGTAGCTACCTCACATATCTTTGAGTTCTACCATTAGGGTCCCGGGTACTCACGTAAACCCCTTCCTGATCCACATTACGAGTAGCATTGTCATTCACAAAAGGATTGTATGCACTTGTTGGTTGCTTGGGTAAGGAGCAGGTACCAAACACCTTGCTTCACGAAAATTTGATCCACATCAGGATCAGAAACTAATGGAGTGGGGTTCATTTTTTCCCTCTCTTGTAAGTAGCTTTCCATAGCCGACTTATTTAGGGTCAGAGTTGCAATGTTTGCTGTTAAAATTCTCTCTTCCTCTCACAACTGGGCATTCTTGGATAGAATCTAAGTTCATATCCTCTCGTTTTCCTGAACTGCTTGGTTCCATTCTTGTTGAGAAGCTAGTGCCTCTTTCTTCAAAGTATCTTTTAGTAAACAATATTTCTCACTCTTTTCCTTCTGAGACTTCTGATATTCAGTTGTCTCTTTTTTAATCTCATCTTGCTCGCTGACAAGCTTGGATTCCATCTCAGCATTGTGCAGTTGGAGTTTTTTTAAGTTTCTCCTCCATTGCATTCAACTCGGTCTGAAGTCTATTTACATCCCGAGCTTTAGAATTCTCTTTCAATCTAGCCTTTTCAATGGCTCTCTACCTTTCCTCCTCCTCCTTTTCGAGTTCTGCCAATTTGTCTTCCATTCCCCTCTCTTCTGTAGACTGCATTTGCACTCAATGAATAAGAGAATAAGAGAAGAGAAGTTTTACAGAATAGCTTCCTGCTCTATAGAACGGAGCTTATTGATTCGCTCCTGGGTCTCATCTTCAATCTTTTTCTGAGCTTTTTACTTCCCCCTGGGTTTAACAGACAAGGCTTCATCCAAAGAGAGTCCCAATGCATGCTTATCTGTAGCTTTAGGTAACCTGGTGCGCTGGATATCCAAGATATCTCTTCGGGTTAGAGGTGACCCGCCAGTTTCCTCATCTGTATCAATACTAGAGGAACTTTTACGCTCTTCTCTATAAGTATTGGTACCTTGATCACCATGCCCACATTCATGATCACAGGATGTCATTAGTGGTTGGTGTGCTTTTGGCCAGGCTCCATCTAACCCCATATAGTTGCTGTAAAGGCAACCTTTGGTGTCCCTCTCCGTTGGATAGGACTCTGAGCTTTGGGTGTACTTAAGACATTACTGACATTATTGAAACCCACCTCCAAATCGGATTGGGCAAAGCCCTCAAAACTTCCACCTCTCAGTTGGCCTTTATTGTTATACAACTGGAAGGTAAGGTAGCGTGTCTTGACTGGATGGAGTATTCTTCTGCAGATCACCCGCCTCCTTAGTAGGAGCTTGACACGAGGCATGGTGCTGCCCCCTCTTGTACCAAACGGATGTCGCCTGGTTGGCATAGAAGGAACAAGCAACACACGAACACCTCTCTCGGATGATCTGCACTAGTATATATATATGATGATGCTGGTCCCTACCTTTTCTGCCCATGCATATCCCAAAATCTAAATATACCACTAGATCTACTGAGTTAAAAAAAACATGAGAAAAGGCACACAAAAAAAACAAACGGACAAGAGAACACAATAACAATAATGAATTTAATTACACCCTTTATTATTTTGTAGTGACAACTAACATATCAATACTCGCACAATCATTTTTCCCTGCTGATCCTGACTAATTTTTAATATTTAAAAACTACGCCATTTTTTTGCCACCAATAGATGTCTGATTACATGGATGTCATTATGAATACATCCTCGTCTCCCATCTTGGGTACCTAAAGCAAGACTAGTTCTACAAATTTACACCAGGTAGCACTACGGCTGACACCAGACACATATTCTACATTCACTAACAACAAACTAACACTATACATATGTTCCATTCATACGTTACTTTCTGAATATGGTGCTGTATTGGTGCATCATGCTGGGTTGTTGCATCATGCTGATCAATGAGAATGATGCATTCCTGCATCAGCGTCCCTTAAATTGTTAATCCAAAGTGATAAACATACATGCCTGGCACACAAATGTATCAATAGATATATATATATATAAGCACTCCTTTTTGGAGAAAAGATTTTTTTTTACAATATAGCCAATAGCAAATGATGACTTTCTGTTTAGGATATATGGGTTATTTCTGTATCCAGATTTTTTTTTTATATTTCAAACAGATTCCTTTCACACCCTAGATTCTGCTCCTATGAATCTCATCCGTGCAACGTTCATACATCGTAACACATATAACGAATAAAAAATACTATATGCTGTCCTCAAATGTTCAACCCAATCAACAATGACACATGATATACTATGGTGGGTGTTTATGTAAAGGTAAGGCTGTGATCGTTTATCTTGGTATACTATGGTGGGTGTTTATGTGAAGGTAAGGCTGGCCTCGTTTATCTTGATATACTATGGTGGGTGTTTATGTGAAGGTAAGGCAGGCCTTGTTTATTTTGGTATACAATGGTGGGTGTTTATGTGAAAGTAAGGCTGGCCTTGTTTATCTTGGTATACTACGGTGGTTGTTTATGTGAAGGTAAGACTGGCCTCGTTTATCTTGGTATACTATGGTGGGTGTTTATGTGAAGGTAAGGCTGGGATCGTTTATCTTGGTATACTATGGTGGGTGTTTATGTGAAGGTAAGGCAGGCCTTGTTTATCTTGGTATACTATGGTGGTTGTTTATGTGAAGGTAAGGCTGTGATCGTTTATCTTGGTATACTATGGTGGGTGTTTATGTGAAGGTAAGGCCGGCCTTGTTTATCTTGATATACTATGGTGGGTGTTTATGTGAAGGTAAGGCAGGCCTTGTTTATCTTGATATACTATGGTGGGTGTTTATGTGAAGGTAAGGCTGGGATCGTTTATCTTGGTATACTATGGTGGGTGTTTATGTGAAGGTAAGGCAGGCCTTGTTTATCTTGGTATACTATGGTGGTTGTTTATGTGAAGGTAAGGCTGTGATCGTTTATCTTGGTATACTATGGTGGGTGTTTATGTGAAGGTAAGGCCGGCCTTGTTTATCTTGGTATACTACAGTGGTCGTTTATGTGAAGGTAAGGCCGGCCTCGTTTATCTTGGTATACTACAGTGGTCGTTTATGTGAAGGTAAGGCCGGCCTCGTTTATCTTGGTATACTACAGTGGGTGTTTATGTGAAGGTAAGGCTGGCCTTGTTTATCTTGGTATACAATGGTGGGTGTTTATGTGAAGGTAAGGCCGGCCTCGTTTATCTTGGTATACTACAGTGGGTGTTTATGTGAAGGTAAGGCCGGCCTTGTTTATTTTGGTATACTATGGTGGGTGTTTATGTGAAGGTAAGGCTGGGATCGTTTATCTTGGTATACTACAGTGGGTGTTTATGTGAAGGTAAGGCTGGCCTTGTTTATCTTGGTATACTACGGTGGGTGTTTATGTGAAGGTAAGGCTGGCCTCGTTTATCTTGGTATACTATGGTGGTTGTTTATGTGAAGGTAAGGCTGGCCTCGTTTATCTTGGTATACTACGGTGGGTGTTTATATGAAGGTAAGGCCGGCCTCGTTTATCTTGGTATACTATGGTGGGTGTTTATGTGAAGGTAAGGCCGGCCTCGTTTATCTTGGTATACTACAGTGGGTGTTTATGTGAAGGTAAGGCTGGGATTGTTTATCTTGGTATACTATGGTGGGTGTTTATGTGAAGGTAAGGCTGGGATTGTTTATCTTGGTATACTATGGTGGGTGTTTATGTGAAGGTAAGGCTGGCCTCGTTTATCTTGGTATACTATGGTGGTTGTTTATGTGAAGGTAAGGCTGGCCTCGTTTATCTTGGTATACTACGGTGGGTGTTTATATGAAGGTAAGGCCGGCCTCGTTTATCTTGGTATACTATGGTGGGTGTTTAGGTGAAGGTAAGGCCGGCCTCGTTTATCTTGGTATACTATGGTGGGTGTTTATGTGAAGGTAAGGCTGGCCTCGTTTATCTTGGTATACTACGGTGGGTGTTTATATGAAGGTAAGGCTGGCCTCGTTTATCTTGGTATACTATGGTGGTTGTTTATGTGAAGGTAAGGCTGGCCTCGTTTATCTTGGTATACTATGGTGGGTGTTTATGTGAAGGTAAGGCTGGCCTCGTTTATCTTGGTATACTACGGTGGGTGTTTATGTGAAGGTAAGGCCGGCCTCATTTATCTTGGTGAAGATCTTCTGTATAGATGACATGTAGGTCGCGGTACGAATGTCCAGCCCTAGGTCGTGCTTCATTGACGTCAGCATGATTTTCTACAACAAACAAGTGTAGGATATATGTGATACTAAGGCTAGCAACTATGTCCGTCCAGCTTATACTTTTTAAGCTGGTTTTACCCTACTAGTTTACACAAGCATGATCTCTTTTGGAGAGAGATCACTATTTGATTAGATAGTTTCATGCCATATAAAGGCTAAATAATTATAAATGCCTTTTGACAACCATGTAAATGTCAGGCTAATATGATGAGCCGGGTCTTTACTAGGTGACACTAACCTCTGAAAATGCCACATTTCTGTTTATTCTTGATATAAGATGATAGGGTTTTTATGTAATTATAAATCGCTAGCTCCACTGCCAGGAAATTCTTTGCTTATCCAATGATTTTTGATATTCTAAGAGTATAGAAATTTTGGTTGGTTTCTAAACAAATTGCCTGACTGACAGCAGTTGAGCCAACACTTAGGATCAGTGAAAACAAAAGTCCTAATTTAGACAAGGTCAACATCCAAGGGACAATTCCCCTGCCATAATCAACTAGATTAGAGAATGCCACTCCCCGGAGGGCAGACTAAGTTGCAGTCAATGCACTACTCTATATACAGCATGCCCCCATATCATATGTGAAGTATCACAGTGCAGTCTCATGAAACCAGCTATATCAAAGGTCTTATAAAGGTCACATGAAGGTCAGACTCACCTGGGCTGACCTTGCCATGGTCCAGGCTAGACCAGAGTTCACTACGTCCTTCTCTGAGGCACCCTGCAAACACACATAGACAGCAAATGCACATTGATAATCAGACAACAAATGAATATAATATTTTGGTGTGATTTTATATGGATTTTTCATTTTTATTATTGTTTTATGTTATCCTAACTTTTTATTGTAATTCAAAAATGTTCAGGAATAAGAACCACTACTCTCGTATCATCAACCTTGAAACATATTCTTGCAGTTGTCCTTTAAACCTTAATAATATAGTTTATGCATTTGTATGAAAAAATCATTAGAAAATAAAAGACTAGAGCAGGTATTCCACTGAAGGGGTTTTATTCCTGATTTTGAATCATGAGCTAATGGGCCATCTTCCATATGCATTTCTTCCCACTTCCTTTCATATTGAAAAGAATTTCGCCAGGATTTTGGGGAAATGCATCAGGAATGTACCATAAAATATTGTGAAATTTGATCCATTATTTCTCTCAAATCCGATTAAAATTGGGCTGATTTTTGTCGATTAGCTTTGGTGGAATACCCGCTCAACCCCTTAAGGGCTGCTAATGCTTTAATGCATCGTGCCCATCGGTCCTCATGATGCATGAATGCAGCCCTGGTGAGTAACTCACCAGGGCTGCATTCATACATCATACCGACCCTACCGGACTGATACACAAACTCCTGGAGGGTCTGCATGATGCTCCAATGAAGTGCTGGTGAGCAGTCTAACCAGCACTTCATTGGTACATAATGTCGACCAATGGGCATGATGCATTAATGCATCAGAGGCCCCCAAAGGGTCAACATGAAGAATTAACAAAAGAAGAGCGCAGTCTACGTACGCCCATGGCCTGTGCGAAGGAGTCGGTCGGCGTGATGGGAATGTTTCCTCCAAATACCTTCTGTAACGACTGCTGCACGCTGTCTGCTCAATGACAACAAGTGTTAACAACTTATACAAGGTCAACAAGGACAGTAGTTATAGATGGTCAACGAGAACAGGAGTCCTAAGGTATTAGAGGGCAGAGGAATGTATTATTAACCAATGTGATAATTCCCTTCATTCACTGCAGAATTTTGAGGATGCATAACATAACAACTGGTACTCATAATGCTGGCTGTTATCAGTGCTTATCGCAGGGTACCAGATCAACCAATGGCCGACCAACTCGATGATATGGAACTTAAGTATATTGGGTCACCGAGAACAGTTATGAGAACAGTTATGAGAACAGTTATGAGAACAGTTATGAGAACAGTTATGAGAACAGTTATGAGAACAGTTATGAGAACAGTTATGAGAACAGTTATGAGAACAGTTATGAGAACAGTTATGAGAACAGTTATGAGAACAGTTATGAGAACAGTTATGAGAACAGTTATGAGAACAGTTATGCACCGTCAATTAAACCATCAGTTGTACGTTGATACAAGGTTGGAAGGAACAAGATTCATAAGTTAGCAAAATAATAAAAGTGTAATGGTCACTATATAAGACTAAGCTGACTCTATACATTGAGCAATACAGAAAACGTGAACGTACCGAGTAGGGCGTAGCTGGCATCTTTCTCGTACTTGAAGGTGAGTCGTCCATAGCTGACGTGGTTCATGTTTTTCAGCCACTCAAAGTATGACACGGTCACACCACCCGCGTTAATATACAGGTCCTGGAAGTAGATGAAAATACGAGTAAATTAGCATTTTTCATAATATTGGAATTTCTATCAAATTGACAACTTTGAAATGCTCCGGAGACCATTATATTTAGAACATCATGAAAGGGAAAAAACACCTCCAAATGATGACTCGGATATTTTTCTTCAACCATGAAATTGGTAAATTATGTTAATTTCTGATCTCATAAGGCTGTTCAGAGCAAAAAGATCATAATTCTTCCATCAAGATTCCACTAGTACTTCATAACTGAAATAGGTTACGTATTGAACAGTCGGATGGTTATTTAAACTACAGGATGAACACAGATTATGACTTTAATACATGATACATGTAGTTCAACAATGTAAATTATATGCATTATCCTAACACTTCAACCTATCACATGTGGGAACATTCACCAATTACGTCACTGCTCAGGGGGTGGGGGTGGGGTCTTTAGGTTCCGGTTTCAATGCTTTATATGGGTCAATCCACTGAAAGTGGGCACTTGTCTATGGTACAGGGTGATTTTTGAAAACTCAGAATGATGAAACTTAATTTTATTGATAGCCCTATATCTTGGCTCTTTGAAAAGGTTGATTCAAGTCACTAACTCCCAAGTGGTCAGCTTTTATTGCAGATATACAAAATTATGAAAATGTAATGGGCGTGAGCAAAATAAATTCTTCTCTAAATCACAGAAATATTTGTCAGAACTACATGATTTTCAGTTAGCATATTTGACAAAAGGTCCCAAAGAAACACTATGAAAAAAAAAGGAAAAAAATATCTATATTGACAATACATAAGGAAATAATATGAATGTAATGGGCGTGAGCGTAATGGGCGTGAGCGAAACAACTTTTCCAGGCTTCAGACAGCCACTCAGTAATATAACGTCAACCAGAATTGATCTAGGTAATAGAAATAATAAGAATACATATAGGATGTGTTTGGAATGCATCCAGCCTGCCAACATTCTTGCACTGCATTTCACTCAAGCCCATTATGATCATGCCCATTACACTCATGCCCATTACATCTGTCAGTTGACCCCTTTTTTTGGCATAACCAAGGCATGTAGAGACTCCATAATTTTTTTTAAACGACTAAGTAACAATAGATCTTCCTGTTAGGCTGGTTGAAAGAAAGAAAACTTTGATAGTGATTGTCCTGTATCCAGAAATATGAATGTAATGGGCGTGAGCAAAATGGACTTGAAAATACTTGAATATGTATTGCATAGTCTTGCCTGCAAGTAGACCCTCAGCTTCTGTACCCCTATGAGGACCCTATTCTTGGTGGGAAATAAGAAGATTAAGGATATTGTTTTAGTAGGCATACCAGTGTACTTTCTTTTGATTACGCCCATTACATCAATTTTATTTGGTTACAAAAATGAACGGGGGAAAAAGAAGGCCAACCAGGACCCCCCACTAAGGAAGTGGAAAATGAAACAAGAGATAAGAAGAACGGTTAAATACTTTTTATTCTATAACCCCCAATATCCAAAAAGACCAAAAAAGGCCCAGCTGCCCACTTTCGGTGGACTGACCCATATATATGTTCCATTCAAAACAGAAGAATACTCACAGGTAACACGATGGTCTTCTTTTCACGTAGGATGCGGTCAGCAGCCAGAGTGACCGGGCCGTTAGCTGCCTCAGCGATCACCTACAACGAATATTACTTTGTTATGCATTTCGTTAATTCATCAATATTGCTAAATGAGCTTGACATTACATTTATCTCTACTTTAATGTTGCTAAATAAACTTGAGACCTCTCTCCTCATTATAACCTTCAATGTGTCAAAATGTCCTTGAGATTTTCAGGTTTTAATTGAGATTTACTCACTAAATGACCTTGGAACAAAAAAATTTAACTTTTTAAACCATTTGCCATTCATCCACAATAAAATTTACATAAATACAAATTGTTTGAAGTTAATTTTCCTGGCCCTCTGTTTGACCTTGAGACTTACCCTGGCCTTGACCTTGTGAGCTTTCTGAGAGGTGATGACCTTTTCTATGTATGACCTTGAGACTTACCCTTGTGATGTTCTGTGAGGTGATGACCTTCTCTATGCTTGACCTTCAGACTTACCCTGGCATTGACCTTGTGAGCGTTCTGTGAGGTGATGACCTTCTCTATGTATGACCTTGAGACTTACCCTGGCCTTGACCTTGTGAGCATTCTGTGAGGTGATGACTTTCTCTATAGCAGCAGGTATCAGGATGTCGCAATCCTCAAACAGTAGACTCTCCCCGTCATACGCGTCAGCCTCGGGGTAACCCACGATTGTACCATTTTCCTGTATGAAATATCAGAGTTCACTTTATTTGGTCATTTATCCGCAGGGGGTCTCAAATAAGCGCTGGTCTTGTATAAGCACCAGAGGTAGGATTGGATATATAAACCAATCAGAAGCACTGAAACTGTCTCTCATAAGCACAGGAGTAGAAGGGTGTTGAAATCTGTAAGCTCTGGGACATTGAAATGTCCATTATGGTATAATCTATTTCTGATGTGAAGATTTTAGTATTGGAGTAAATCTCACATCACAACTAAACATAATTAATAATTGAGGTTATAAATGCTCTAATTTGACTTTACACCTGTTGAAGAAGCCATTATAGAGAAGCCTAATCTTTTAAGGTTAGGCTTGATTTTCTCTGCTGTGTGGTAGAGATACATCATTGACCATGATGTGTGAATGATACAGACTATTTCTGTTGATGGTTAATGAGGTACATACCAGGAAATAGTCCTCCAGCTTCTTAGGGTTAATACCATTAGGGTTGTAGATACTGCCATCACGTTCGATGATCCCTGTTACCCGTGTGCCAGCACGGTCCAAGTAGCTGATCAATATAAAATGTCATCATTGTGGCTATTGAAGTGTTTCTTAGAGGGCAATGTGTAACATGAATAAACGAAGATAGATAAGTAGAATGATTAGGCCGTTCACCTGCAGTGCCGTTCAAGTGCCATGAAAACTGCGCCCATAGCACTGTTGGGATCTCGTTCAGTTGAGTGACTTTGGGGCCTCCTATACTTTAGCATTGCAACTAATGTACCATAAAGCATTTCTGTGATGTACCATAAAGCGAAAGGCTATTTTTACTGATGATCTCCATGAAGCAGTCATATTGTCCAAGGTTTTACCTGCACATTCCAGGAACACAGCCTACAGGTCTACCAGGAGAGGGGCATTTTGGTAAGTTTCTCCCTTTACTATGTGCGTCATGCATTGTCAACATTCATGAAACTTGTAATTAGACCAAGTAGTGATGCTTCCCATGTCATAATATTGTCATATAACATGCTTAGAGCACTAAATGCATGTATTGTCTATTGATGTACTGTTAAGCGTACTTTCACAATGTGCCAACTATATTGCTTTCAGGTGATCTCCGTAAAGCACCAGAACTAGGTCAGGGATTTGTAAACATCCTTTCTATTTGTTGGATATGCATCACTGAATAAGATCATATACAATGTGTTATGGATTGTTGTAGAAATCCAACTGATTTTGTATTTCCTTACACTTTGTTAAACAATAACTGTAGTGATAGGCATATATTTCTGTTTTCATCATTTTCTGTATATCCTGCTAGGCCAAATACAATGATATATGATAATAAAGGGTGTCTTTGACCCTAGATCATCACCAGAACTCCTTCTTATAGCAGAGAGATGACTTATCAGTTGAAACTATGAGTGGGGCCTATAGGGCATTAGCATATTAGGATATGGAGGCCGCCATCTTTGTTAGGCCCCCGACTCCAGAGCAGGGCATTCTGGGTAAATTTCTTATCAGCCTCCAGAACAATGGCCAGAGATAACACTGATAAGCTGCACCCTGCCCCTATCTTAACCACCCCAAGTACCTCTCCATTGTTTATAGGTGTCAAGTAAGGTGATAACACTGATAGGGAGACAATGCCCTGATTGGCTTATCTGTGGTGTCAAACAGAAATTTCAATGATCTATTGCACTTTTATTTTAGATATTTAATCTATTTCTAGATCTTCTATTTAAAGCTGCTGATATAGCAAGTCCACACATATGAATTATAGAAAAATCCAATGGATATTAATTAAATGGCAGGTTGTCAAATTATACAAAGAGGTCAAATGATGATCTAGCCCCTGACTACATGAGCCATCTAGCTGATCCTCTTAGTACTAGCAATGTGCTAGTCCTGTATATATGCATATGTTCATGCATGCACTTTATGGAGATCACTTTTTTGAGTAGGGTATTTTCATTTTTTTCAATCAATGCATCAATATGACAAAAAAGTTAGCTCCCACAGTGCATACATGTTATTTCAAACCACAACATTTTCAATTTGAACGGATAGAAAAGGAGTTATAGGAAGTTTATCACTTGAGTTATGGAGATCTTTTAAATGCTTTACGGAGATCCAAGCCAATTCGGGCAAATTGCTTTACGGTACATCAGTTGCAATGCTAAAGTATAGGAGGTCCAAAGTTGCTCAACCGAATCGAGATCTGTAAAGTGCTTTATGGACATAGCTATGACCACAGTGCATAGAGCCCTGTAGTGGTAAAACACAGGTCTACCTGGTATGTAAGGGACTGAGGGGCATGGTGTATGATTGTAAATCTGTGCCTTATGGCATTGATGAGAATGAAACTGATGCCCTGGGGGCACAGGTAACATATTAAGCAACATCTGGACATATCCCCGCCTTTGCTATCATTACTAAAAGTGTATCTACTTATTGAAATTCCAATAAAAAAGCCAATTAAAGTTAAAAGTTGCATGAAAAATTAATTTTTATGAAAATGGGGTAGGTGTGTTTGAAAGTCAAATCTTTAAAAAATGAGATACATGTTAGATTGTATTTTGAAAAGTTTAGAACGGATTTAGGGTTATAAGGGGACATATCTAAGCCTCAATGAGTGGTTTTTATAATGCTTGGGCTTAGTAAATAAATACAATTAAGGGCAATGACAAAATGAACCACTAGTGCTATTAAGTAATGCATTAGCCTTCATTCACTTAAAGAACTTCAAAGATATAATGAATATAAAAGGTGCAATGAACAATCAAAGTACATCATCTAGGCTATTCACCTGAGACCTGTGTATAGCCCAGTATGGTGGGGGTGGTGGAGTGGTTGCTGTGTATAGCCCTGTATGGTGGGGTGGTGGGGTGGTAGCTGATGCCTGTGTATAGCCCTGTATGGTGGGGGTGGTTGAGTGGTAGCTGATGCCGGTGTATAACCCTGTATGGTGGGGGGTGGAGTGGTAGCTGATACCTGTGTATAGCCCTGTGTGGTGGGGGTGGTGGAGTGGTAGGTGAGGCCTGTGTATATCCTTGTATGGTGGGGGTGGTGGAGTGGTAGCTGATACCTGTGTATAGCCCTGTATGGTGGGGGTGGTTGAGTGGTAGCTGATGCCTGTGTATAACCCTGTATGGTGGGGGGTGGAGTGGTAGCTGAGGCCTGTGTATAGCCCTGTATGGTGGGGGTGATGGAGTGGTAGCTGATGCCTGTGTATAACCCTGTATGGTGGGGGTGGTTGAGTGGTAGCTGATACCTGTGTATAGCCCTGTATGGTGGGGGGTGGAGTGGTAGCTGATGCCTGTGTATAGCCCTGTATGGTGGGGGTGGTGGAGTGGTAGCTGTGTATAGCCCTGTATGGTGGGGGTGGTGGAGTGGTAGCTGTGTATAGCCCTGTATGGTGGGGGTAGTGGAGTGGTAGCTGTGTATAGCCCTGTATGGTGGGGCTGGTGGAGTGGTAGCTGATACCTGTGTATAGCCCTGTATGGTGGGGTGGTGGAGTGGTAGCTGATACCTGTGTATAGCCCTGTATGGTGGGGGGTGGAGTGGTAGCTGATGCCTGTGTATAGCCCTGTATGGTGGGGGTGGTGGAGTGGTAAGTGATGCCTGTGTATATCCTTGTATGGTGGGGTGGTAGAGTGGTAGCTGAGGCCTGTGTATAGCCCTGTATGGTGGGGGTGGTGGAGTGGTAGGTGAGGCCTGTGTATAGCCCTGTATGGTGGGGGTGGTGGAGTGGTAGCTGATGCCTGTGTATAGCCCAGTATGGTGGGGGTGGTGGAGTGGTAGCTGTGTATAGCCCTGTATGGTGGGCGTGGTGGAGTGGTAGCTGATACCTGTGTATAGCCCTGTATGGTGGGGGTGGTGGAGTGGTAGCTGAGGCCTGTGTATAGCCCTGTATGGTGGGGGTGGTGGAGTGGTAGCTGTGTATAGCCCAGTATGGTGGGGGTGGTGGAGTGGTAGCTGAGTATAGCCCTGTATGGTGGGGGTGGTGGAGTGGTAGCTGTGTATAACCCTGTATGGTGGGGGTGGTGGAGTGGTAGGTGAGGCCTGTGTATAGCCCAGTATGGTGGGGGTGGTGGAGTGGTAGCTGTGTATAGCCCAGTATGGTGGGGGTGGTGGAGTGGTAGCTGTGTATAGCCCTGTATGGTGGGGGTGGTGGAGTGGTAGCTGTGTATAGCCCTGTATGGTGGGGGTGGTGGAGTGGTAGCTGATACCTGTGTATAGCCCAGTATGGTGGGGGTGGTGGAGTGGTAGCTGTGTATAGCCCAGTATGGTGGGGGTGGTGGAGTGGTAGCTGTGTATAGCCCTGTATGGTGGGGGTGGTGGAGTGGTAGCTGATACCTGTTTATAGCCCAGTATGGTGGGGGGTGGAGTGGTAGATGATGCCTGTGTATAGCCCAGTATGGTGGGGGTGGTGGAATGGTAGTTGATGCCTGTGTATAGCCCAGTATGGTGGGGGTGGTGGAGTGGTAGCTGTGTATAGCCCAGTATGGTGGGGGTGGTGGAGTGGTAGCTGTGTATAGCCGTGTATGGTGGCGGTGGTGGAGGGGTAGCTGTGTATAGCCATGTATGGTGGGGCTGGTGGAGTGGTAGCTGATGCATGTGTATAGCCCAGTATGGTGGGGTGGTGGAGTGGTAGCTGTGTATAGCCCAGTATGGTGGGGTGGTGGAGTGGTAGCTGTGTATAGCCCTGTATGGTGGGGGTGGTGGAGTGGTAGCTGATACCTGTGTATAGCCCTGTATGGTGGGGTGGTGGAGTGGTAGCTGTGTATAGCCCAGTATGGTGGGGGTGGTGGAGTGGTAGGTGAGGCCTGTGTATAGCCTTGTATGGTGGGGGTGGTGGAGTGGTAGCTGATACCTGTGTATAGCCCTGTGTGGTGGGGGTGGTGGAGTGGTAAGTGATGCCTGTGTATATCCTTGTATGGTGGGGTGGTGGAGTGGTAGCTGATGCCTGTGTATAGCCCTGTATGGTGGGGGTGGTGGAGTGGTAGCTGAGGCCTGTGTATAGCCCTGTATGGTGGGGGGGGTGGAGTGGTAGGTGAGGCCTGTGTATATCCTTGTATGGTGGGGGTGGTGGAGTGGTAGCTGATACCTGTGTATAGCCCTGTGTGGTGGGGGTGGTGGAGTGGTAGCTGATGCCTGTGTATAGCCCTGTGTGGTGGGGGTGGTGGAGTGGTAGCTGATACCTGTGTATAGCCCTGTGTGGTGGGGGTGGTGGAGTGGTAGCTGATACCTGTGTATAGCCCTGTGTGGTGGGGGTGGTGGAGTGGTAAGTGATGCCTGTGTATAGCCCTGTATGGTGGGGGTGGAGGAGTTGTAGCTGTTTATAGCCCTGTATGGTGGGGATGGTGGAGTGGTAGCTGATGCCTGTGTATAGCCCTGTATGGTGGGGGTGGTGGAGTGGTAGGTGAGGCTTGTATAACCCTGTATGGTGGGGGTGGTGGAGTGGTAGCTGATGCCTGTGTATAGCCCTGTATGGTGGGGGTGGTGGAGTGGTAGGTGAGGCTAGTATAACCCTGTATGGTGGGGGTGGTGGAGTGGTAGGTGAGGCCTGTGTATAGCCCTGTATGGTGGGGGTGGTGGAGTGGTAGCTGATGCCTGTGTATAGCCCTGTATGGTGGGGTGGTGGAGTGGTAGCTGTGTATAGCCCTGTATGGTGGGGGTGGTGGAGTGGTAGCTGTGTATAGCCCTGTATGGTTGGGCTGGTGGAGTGGTAGCTGTGTATAGCACTGTATGGTGGGGGTGGTGGAGTGGTAGCTAATGCCTGTATATAGCCCTGTATGGTGGGGGTGGTGGAGTGGTAGCTGTGTATAGCCCTGTATGGTGGGGGTGGTGGAGTGGTAGCTGTGTATAGCCCTGTATGGTGGGGGTGGTGGAGTGGTAGGTAAGGCCTGTGTATAGCCCTGTATGGTGGGGGTGGTGGAGTGGTAGCTGTGTATAGCCCTGTATGGTGGGGGTGGTGGAGTGGTAGCTGTGTATAGCCCTGTATGGTGGGGGTGGTGGAGTGGTAGCTGTGTATAGCACTGTATGGTGGGGGTGGTGGAGTGGTAGCTGTGTATAGCCCTGTATGGTGGGGGTGGTGGAGTGGTAGCTGTGTATAGCCCTGTACGGTGGGGGTGGTGGAGTGGTAGCTGTGTATAGCCCTGTATGGTGGGGGTGGTGGAGTGGTAGCTGTGTATAGCCCTGTATGGTGGGGGTGGTGGAGTGGTAGCTGTGTATAGCCCTGTATGGTGGGGGTGGTGGAGTGGTAGCTGTGTATAGCCCTGTATGGTGGGGGTGGTGGAGTGGTAGCTGTGTATAGCCCTGTATGGTGGGGGTGGTGGAGTGGTAGCTGTGTATAGCCCTGTACGGTGGGGGTGGTGGAGTGGTAGCTGTGTATAGCCCTGTATGGTGGGGGTGGTGGAGTGGTAGCTGTGTATAGCCCTGTATGGTGGGGGTGGTGGAGTGGTAGCTGTGTATAGTCCTGTATGGTGGGGGTGGTGGAGTGGTAGCTGATGCCTGTGTATAGCCCTGTATGGTGGGGGTGGTGGAGTGGTAGCTGATACCTGTGTATAGCCCTGTATGGTGGGGGTGGTGGAGTGGTAGCTGATGCCTGTGTATAGCCCTGTATGGTGGGGTGGTGGAGTGGTAGCTGTGTATAGCACTGTATGGTGGGGGTGGTGGAGTGGTAGCTAATGCCTGTGTATAGCCCTGTATGGTGGGGGTGGTGGAGTGGTAGCTGTGTATAGCACTGTATGGTGGGGGTGGTGGAGTGGTAGGTAAGGCCTGTGTATAACCCTGTATGGTGGGGGTGGTGGAGTGGTAGGTGAGGCTAGTATTACCCTGTATGGTGGGGGTGGTGGAGTGGTAGCTGATGCCTGTGTATAGCCCTGTATGGTGGGGTGGTGGAGTGGTAGCTGTGTATAGCACTGTATGGTGGGGGTGGTGGAGTGGTAGCTGATGCCTGTGTATAGCCCTGTATGGTGGGGGTGGTGGAGTGGTAGCTGTGTATAGCCCTGTATGGTGGGGGTGGTGGAGTGGTAGCTGTGTATAGCCCTGTATGGTGGGGGTGGTGGAGTGGTACTTAATGCCTGTGTATAACCCTGTACGGTGGGGGTGGTGGAGTGGTAGGTAAGGCCTGTGTATAACCCTGTATGGTGGGGGTGGTGGAGTGGTAGCTGATGCCTGTGTATAGCCCTGTATGGTGGGGGTGGTGGAGTGGTAGGTGAGGCTAGTATAACCCTGTATGGTGGGGGTGGTGGAGTGGTAGCTGATGCCTGTGTATAGCCCTGTATGGTGGGGTGGTGGAGTGGTAGCTGTGTATAGCCCTGTATGGTGGGGGTGGTGGAGTGGTAGCTGTGTATAGCCCTGTATGGTGGGGCTGGTGGAGTGGTAGCTGTGTATAGCACTGTATGGTGGGGGTGGTGGAGTGGTAGCTAATGCCTGTGTATAGCCCTGTATGGTGGGGGTGGTGGAGTGGTAGCTGTGTATAGCCCTGTATGGAGGGGGTGGTGGAGTGGTAGCTGTGTATAGCCCTGTATGGTGGGGGTGGTGGAGTGGTAGGTAAGGCCTGTGTATAGCCCTGTATGGTGGGGGTGGTGGAGTGGTAGCTGTGTATAGCCCTGTATGGTGGGGGTGGTGGAGTGGTAGCTGTGTATAGCCCTGTATGGTGGGGGTGGTGGAGTGGTAGCTGTGTATAGCCCTGTATGGTGGGGGTGGTGGAGTGGTAGCTGTGTATAGCCCTGTATGGTGGGGGTGGTGGAGTGGTAGCTGTGTATAGCCCTGTATGGTGGGGGTGGTGGAGTGGTAGCTGTGTATAGCACTGTATGGTGGGGGTGGTGGAGTGGTAGCTAATGCCTGTGTATAGCCCTGTATGGTGGGGGTGGTGGAGTGGTAGCTGTGTATAGCCCTGTATGGTGGGGGTGGTGGAGTGGTAGCTGTGTATAGCCCTGTATGGTGGGGGTGGTGGAGTGGTAGGTGAGGCTAGTATAACCCTGTATGGTGGGGGTGGTGGAGTGGTAGGTGAGGCCTGTGTATAGCCCTGTATGGTGGGGGTGGTGGAGTGGTAGCTGTGTATAGCCCAGTATGGTGGGGGTGGTGGAGTGGTAGCTGTGTATAGCCCAGTATGGTGGGGGTGGTGGAGTGGTAGCTGAGTATAGCCCTGTATGGTGGGGGTGGTGGAGTGGTAGCTGTGTATAACCCTGTATGGTGGGGGTGGTGGAGTGGTAGGTGAGGCCTGTGTATAGCCCAGTATGGTGGGGGTGGTGGAGTGGTAGCTGTGTATAGCCCAGTATGGTGGGGGTGGTGGAGTGGTAGCTGTGTATAGCCCTGTATGGTGGGGGTGGTGGAGTGGTAGCTGTGTATAGCCCTGTATGGTGGGGGTGGTGGAGTGGTAGCTGATACCTGTGTATAGCCCAGTATGGTGGGGGTGGTGGAGTGGTAGCTGTGTATAGCCCAGTATGGTGGGGGTGGTGGAGTGGTAGCTGTGTATAGCCCTGTATGGTGGGGGTGGTGGAGTGGTAGCTGATACCTGTTTATAGCCCAGTATGGTGGGGGGTGGAGTGGTAGATGATGCCTGTGTATAGCCCAGTATGGTGGGGGTGGTGGAATGGTAGTTGATGCCTGTGTATAGCCCAGTATGGTGGGGGTGGTGGAGTGGTAGCTGTGTATAGCCCAGTATGGTGGGGGTGGTGGAGTGGTAGCTGTGTATAGCCGTGTATGGTGGGGCTGGTGGAGTGGTAGCTGATGCATGTGTATAGCCCAGTATGGTGGGGTGGTGGAGTGGTAGCTGTGTATAGCCCAGTATGGTGGGGTGGTGGAGTGGTAGGTGAGGCTAGTATAACCCTGTATGGTGGGGGTGGTGGAGTGGTAGGTGAGGCCTGTGTATAGCCCTGTATGGTGGGGGTGGTGGAGTGGTAGCTGATGCCTGTGTATAGCCCTGTATGGTGGGGGTGGTGGAGTGGTAGCTGATGCCTGTGTATAGCCCAGTATGGTGGGGTGGTGGAGTGGTAGCTGTGTATAGCCCTGTATGGTGGGGGTGGTGGAGTGGTAGCTGATACCTGTGTATAGCCCTGTATGGTGGGGTGGTGGAGTGGTAGCTGTGTATAGCCCAGTATGGTGGGGGTGGTGGAGTGGTAGGTGAGGCCTGTGTATAGCCTTGTATGGTGGGGGTGGTGGAGTGGTAGCTGATACCTGTGTATAGCCCTGTGTGGTGGGGGTGGTGGAGTGGTAAGTGATGCCTGTGTATATCCTTGTATGGTGGGGTGGTGGAGTGGTAGCTGATGCCTGTGTATAGCCCTGTATGGTGGGGGTGGTGGAGTGGTAGCTGAGGCCTGTGTATAGCCCTGTATGGTGGGGGGGTGGAGTGGTAGGTGAGGCCTGTGTATATCCTTGTATGGTGGGGGTGGTGGAGTGGTAGCTGATACCTGTGTATAGCCCTGTGTGGTGGGGGTGGTGGAGTGGTAGCTGATGCCTGTGTATAGCCCTGTGTGGTGGGGGTGGTGGAGTGGTAGCTGATACCTGTGTATAGCCCTGTGTGGTGGGGGTGGTGGAGTGGTAGCTGATACCTGTGTATAGCCCTGTGTGGTGGGGGTGGTGGAGTGGTAAGTGATGCCTGTGTATAGCCCTGTATGGTGGGGGTGGAGGAGTTGTAGCTGTTTATAGCCCTGTATGGTGGGGATGGTGGAGTGGTAGCTGATGCCTGTGTATAGCCCTGTATGGTGGGGGTGGTGGAGTGGTAGGTGAGGCTTGTATAACCCTGTATGGTGGGGGTGGTGGAGTGGTAGCTGATGCCTGTGTATAGCCCTGTATGGTGGGGGTGGTGGAGTGGTAGGTGAGGCTAGTATAACCCTGTATGGTGGGGGTGGTGGAGTGGTAGGTGAGGCCTGTGTATAGCCCTGTATGGTGGGGGTGGTGGAGTGGTAGCTGATGCCTGTGTATAGCCCTGTATGGTGGAGTGGTGGAGTGGTAGCTGTGTATAGCCCTGTATGGTGGGGGTGGTGGAGTGGTAGCTGTGTATAGCCCTGTATGGTTGGGCTGGTGGAGTGGTAGCTGTGTATAGCACTGTATGGTGGGGGTGGTGGAGTGGTAGCTAATGCCTGTGTATAGCCCTGTATGGTGGGGGTGGTGGAGTGGTAGCTGTGTATAGCCCTGTATGGTGGGGGTGGTGGAGTGGTAGCTGTGTATAGCCCTGTATGGTGGGGGTGGTGGAGTGGTAGCTGTGTATAGCCCTGTATGGTGGGGGTGGTGGAGTGGTAGCTGTGTATAGCCCTGTATGGTGGGGGTGGTGGAGTGGTAGGTAAGGCCTGTGTATAGCCCTGTATGGTGGGGGTGGTGGAGTGGTACTTAATGCCTGTGTATAACCCTGTATGGTGGGGGTGGTGGAGTGGTAGCTGATGCCTGTGTATAGCCCTGTATGGTGGGGGTGGTGGAGTGGTAGGTGAGGCTAGTATAACCCTGTATGGTGGGGGTGGTGGAGTGGTAGCTGATGCCTGTGTATAGCCCTGTATGGTGGGGTGGTGGAGTGGTAGCTGTGTATAGCCCTGTATGGTGGGGGTGGTGGAGTGGTAGCTGTGTATAGCCCTGTATGGTGGGGCTGGTGGAGTGGTAGCTGTGTATAGCACTGTATGGTGGGGGTGGTGGAGTGGTAGCTAATGCCTGTGTATAGCCCTGTATGGTGGGGGTGGTGGAGTGGTAGCTGTGTATAGCCCTGTATGGAGGGGGTGGTGGAGTGGTAGCTGTGTATAGCCCTGTATGGTGGGGGTGGTGGAGTGGTAGCTGTGTATAGCCCTGTATGGTGGGGGTGGTGGAGTGGTAGCTGTGTATAGCCCTGTATGGTGGGGGTGGTGGAGTGGTAGCTGTGTATAGCCCTGTATGGTGGGGGTGGTGGAGTGGTAGCTGTGTATAGCCCTGTATGGTGGGGGTGGTGGAGTGGTAGGTGAGGCTAGTATAACCCTGTATGGTGGGGGTGGTGGAGTGGTAGGTGAGGCCTGTGTATAGCCCTGTATGGTGGGGGTGGTGGAGTGGTAGCTGATGCCTGTGTATAGCCCTGTATGGTGGGGGTGGTGGAGTGGTAGCTGATGCCTGTGTATAGCCCTGTATGGTGGGGTGGTGGAGTGGTAGCTGTGTATAGCCCTGTATGGTGGAGGTGGTGGAGTGGTAGCTGTGTATAGCCCTGTGTATAGCCCTGTATGGTGGGGGTGGTGGAGTGGTAGCTGTGTATAGCCCTGTATGGTGGGGGTGGTGGAGTGGTAGCTGTGTATAGCCCTGTATGGTGGGGTTGGTGGAGTGGTAGCTGTGTATAACCCTGTATGGTGGGGGTGGTGGAGTGGTAGCTGTGTATAGCCCTGTATGGTGGGGGTGGTGGAGTGGTAGCTGTGTATAGCCCTGTATGGTGGGGGTGGTGGAGTGGTAGCTGTGTATAGCCCTGTATGGTGGGGGTGGTGGAGTGGTAGCTGTGTATAGCCCTGTATGGTGGGGGTGGTGGAGTGGTAGCTGTGTATAGCACTGTATGGTCTGGGTGGTGGAGTGGTAGCTAATGCCTGTGTATAGCCCTGTATGGTGGGGGTGGTGGAGTGGTAGCTGTGTATAGCCCTGTATGGTGGGGGTGGTGGAGTGGTAGCTGTGTATAGCCCTGTATGGTGGGGGTGGTGGAGTGGTAGCTGTGTATAGCCCTGTATGGTGGGGGTGGTGGAGTGGTAGCTGTGTATAGCCCTGTATGGTGGGGGTGGTGGAGTGGTAGCTGTGTATAGCCCTGTATGGTGGGGGTGGTGGAGTGGTAGCTGTGTATAGCCCTGTATGGTTGGGCTGGTGGAGTGGTAGCTGTGTATAGCACTGTATGGTGGGGGTGGTGGAGTGGTAGCTAATGCCTGTGTATAGCCCTGTATGGTGGAGTGGTGGAGTGGTAGCTGTGTATAGCCCTGTATGGTGGGGGTGGTGGAGTGGTAGCTGTGTATAGCACTGTATGGTGGGGGTGGTGGAGTGGTAGCTAATGCCTGTGTATAACCCTGTACGATGGGGGTGGTGGAGTGGTAGGTAAGGCCTGTGTATAACCCTGTATGGTGGGGGTGGTGGAGTGGTAGCTGATGCCTGTGTATAGCCCTGTATGGTGGGGGTGGTGGAGTGGTAGGTGAGGCTAGTATAACCCTGTATGGTGGGGGTGGTGGAGTGGTAGCTGATGCCTGTGTATAGCCCTGTATGGTGGGGTGGTGGAGTGGTAGCTGTGTATAGCCCTGTATGGTGGGGGTGGTGGAGTGGTAGCTGTGTATAGCCCTGTATGGTGGGGCTGGTGGAGTGGTAGCTGTGTATAGCACTGTATGGTGGGGGTGGTGGAGTGGTAGCTAATGCCTGTGTATAGCCCTGTATGGTGGGGGTGGTGGAGTGGTAGCTGTGTATAGCCCTGTATGGAGGGGGTGGTGGAGTGGTAGCTGTGTATAGCCCTGTATGGTGGGGGTGGTGGAGTGGTAGCTGTGTATAGCACTGTATGGTGGGGGTGGTGGAGTGGTAGCTAATGCCTGTGTATAGCCCTGTATAGTGGGGGTGGTGGAGTGGTAGCTGTGTATAGCCCTGTATGGAGGGGGTGGTGGAGTGGTAGCTGTGTATAGCCCTGTATGGTGGGGGTGGTGGAGTGGTAGGTAAGGCCTGTGTATAGCCCTGTATGGTGGGGGTGGTGGAGTGGTAGCTGTGTATAGCCCTGTATGGTGGGGGTGGTGGAGTGGTAGCTGTGTATAGCCCTGTATGGTGGGGGTGGTGGAGTGGTAGCTGTGTATAGCCCTGTATGGTGGGGGTGGTGGAGTGGTAGCTGTGTATAGCCCTGTATGGAGGGGGTGGTGGAGTGGTAGCTGTGTATAGCCCTGTATGGTGGGGGTGGTGGAGTGGTAGCTGTGTATAGCCCTGTATGGTGGGGGTGGTGGAGTGGTAGGTGAGGCTTGTATAACCCTGTATGGTGGGGGTGGTGGAGTGGTAGCTAATGCCTGTGTATAGCCCTGTATGGTGGGGGTGGTGGAGTGGTAGGTGAGGCTAGTATAACCCTGTATGGTGGGGGTGGTGGAGTGGTAGCTGTGTATAGCCCTGTATGGTGGGGGTGGTGGAGTGGTAGCTAATGCCTGTGTATAGCCCTGTATGGTGGGGGTGGTGGAGTGGTAGGTGAGGCTAGTATAACCCTGTATGGTGGGGGTGGTGGAGTGGTAGGTGAGGCCTGTGTATAGCCCTGTATGGTGGGGGTGGTGGAGTGGTAGCTGATGCCTGTGTATAGCCCTGTATGGTGGGGTGGTGGAGTGGTAGCTGTGTATAGCCCTGTATGGTGGGGGTGGGGGAGTGGTAGCTGTGTATAGCACTGTATAGTGGGGGTGGTGGAGTGGTAGCTGTGTATAGCCCTGTATGGTGGGGCTGGTGGAGTGGTAGCTGTGTATAGCACTGTATGGTGGGGGTGGTGGAGTGGTACTTAATGCCTGTGTATAGCCCTGTATGGAGGGGGTGGTGGAGTGGTAGCTGTGTATAGCCCTGTATGGTGGGGGTGGTGGAGTGGTAGCTGATACCTGTGTATAGCCCTGTATGGTGGGGGTGGTGGAGTGGTAGCTGATGCCTGTGTATAGCCCTGTATGGTGGGGGTGGTGGAGTGGTAGCTGTGTATAGCCCTGTATGGTGGGGGTGGTGGAGTGGTAGCTGTGTATAGCCCTGTATGGTGGGGTGGTGGAGTGGTAGCTGTGTATAGCCCTGTATGGTGGGGGTGGGGGAGTGGTAGCTGTGTATAGCACTGTATAGTGGGGGTGGTGGAGTGGTAGCTGTGTATAGCCCTGTATGGTGGGGCTGGTGGAGTGGTAGCTGTGTATAGCACTGTATAGTGGGGGTGGTGGAGTGGTAGCTGTGTATAGCCGTGTATGGTGGGGCTGGTGGAGTGGTAGCTGTGTATAGCCCTGTATGGTGGGGGTGGTGGAGTGGTAGGTAAGGCCTGTGTATAGCCCTGTATGGAGGGGGTGGTGGAGTGGTAGCTGTGTATAGCACTGTATGGTGGGGGTGGTGGAGTGGTAGCTGTGTATAGCCCTGTATGGTGGGGGTGGTGGAGTGGTAGCTAATGCCTGTGTATAGCCCTGTATGGTGGGGGTGGTGGAGTGGTAGCTGTGTATAGCCCTGTATGGTGGGGGTGGTGGAGTGGTACTTAATGCCTGTGTATAGCCCTGTATGGTGGGGGTGGTGGAGTGGTAGCTGATGCCTGTGTATAGCCCTGTATGGTGGGGGTGGTGGAGTGGTAGCTGTGTATAGCCCTGTATGGTGGGGGTGGTGGAGTGGTAGCTGTGTATAGCCCTGTATGGAGGGGGTGGTGGAGTGGTAGCTGTGTATAGCCCTGTATGGTGGGGGTGGTGGAGTGGTAGGTAAGGCCTGTGTATAGCCCTGTATGGTGGGGTTGGTGGAGTGGTAGCTGTGTATAACCCTGTATGGTGGGGGTGGTGGAGTGGTAGCTGTGTATAGCCCTGTATGGTGGGGGTGGTGGAGTGGTAGCTGTGTATAGCCCTGTATGGTGGGGGTGGTGGAGTGGTAGCTGTGTATAGCCCTGTATGGTGGGGGTGGTGGAGTGGTAGCTGTGTATAGCCCTGTATGGTGGGGGTGGTGGAGTGGTACCTGATGCCTGTGTATAGCCGTGTATGGTGGGGGTGGTGGAGTGGTAGGTAAGGCCTGTGTATAGCCCTGTATGGTGGGGGTGGTGGAGTGGTAGCTGTGTATAGCCCTGTATGGTGGGGGTGGTGGAGTGGTAGCTGCGTATAGCCCTGTATGGTGGGGGTGGTGGAGTGGTAGCTGTGTATAGCCCTGTATGGTGGGGGTGGTGGAGTGGTAGCTGTGTATAGCCCTGTATGGTGGGGGTGGTGGAGTGGTAGCTGTGTATAGCCCTGTATGGTGGGGGTGGTGGAGTGGTAGCTGTGTATAGCACTGTATGGCGTGGGTGGTGGAGTGGTAGCTGATGCCTGTGTATAGCCCTGTATGGTGGGCGTGGTGGAGTGGTAGCTGATGCCTGTGTATAGCCCTGTATGGTGGGGATGGTGGAGTGGTAGCTGATGCCTGTGTATAGCCCTGTATGGTGGGCGTGGTGGAGTGGTAGCTGATGCCTGTGTATAGCCCTGTATGGTGGGGGTGGTGGAGTGGTAGCTGTGTATAGCCCTGTATGGTGGGGTGGTGGAGTGGTAGCTGTGTATAGCACTGTATGGTGGGGGTGGTGGAGTGGTAGCTGTGTATAGCCCTGTATGGTGGGGGTTGTGGAGTGGTAGCTGATGCCTGTGTATAACCCTGTATGGTGGGGGTGGTGGAGTGGTAGGTAAGGCCTGTGTATAACCCTGTATGGTGGGGGTGGTGGAGTGGTAGCTGATGCCTGTGTATAGCCCTGTATGGTGGGGGTGGTGGAGTGGTAGGTGAGGCTAGTATAACCCTGTATGGTGGGGGTGGTGGAGTGGTAGGTGAGGCCTGTGTATAGCCCTGTATGGTGGGGGTGGTGGAGTGGTAGCTGATGCCTGTGTATAGCCCTGTATGGTGGGGTGGTGGAGTGGTAGCTGTGTATAGCCCTGTATGGTGGGGGTGGTGGAGTGGTAGCTGTGTATAGCCCTGTATGGTGGGGCTGGTCGAGTGGTAGCTGTGTATAGCACTGTATAGTGGGGGTGGTGGAGTGGTAGCTAATGCCTGTGTATAGCCCTGTATGGTGGGGGTGGTGGAGTGGTAGCTGTGTATAGCCCTGTATGGAGGGGGTGGTGGAGTGGTAGCTGTGTATAGCCCTGTATGGTGGGGGTGGTGGAGTGGTAGGTAAGGCCTGTGTATAGCCCTGTATGGTAGGGGTGGTGGAGTGGTAGCTGTGTATAGCCCTGTATGGTGGGGGTGGTGGAGTGGTAGCTGTGTATAGCCCTGTATGGTGGGGGTGGTGGAGTGGTAGCTGTGTATAGCCCTGTATGGTGGGGGTGGTGGAGTGGTAGCTGTGTATAGCCCTGTATGGTGGGGGTGGTGGAGTGGTAGCTGTGTATAGCCCTGTATGGTGGGGGTGGTGGAGTGGTAGCTAATGCCTGTGTATAGCCCTGTATGGTGGGGGTGGTGGAGTGGTAGGTGAGGCTAGTATAACCCTGTATGGTGGGGGTGGTGGAGTGGTAGGTGAGGCCTGTGTATAGCCCTGTATGGTGGGGGTGGTGGAGTGGTAGCTGATGCCAGTGTATAGCCCTGTATGGTGGGGTGGTGGAGTGGTAGCTGTGTATAGCCCTGTATGGTGGGGGTGGGGGAGTGGTAGCTGTGTATAGCCCTGTATGGTGGGGCTGGTGGAGTGGTAGCTGTGTATAGCCCTGTATGGTGGGGGTGGTGGAGTGGTAGCTGTGTATAGCCCTGTATGGTGGGGGTGGTGGAGTGGTAGCTGTGTATAGCCCTGTATGGTGGGGGTGGTGGAGTGGTAGCTGTGTATAGCCCTGTATGGTGGGGCTGGTGGAGTGGTAGCTGTGTATAGCCCTGTATGGTGGGGGTGGTGGAGTGGTAGCTGTGTATAGCCCTGTATGGTGGGGGTGGTGGAGTGGTAGCTGATGCCTGTGAATAGCCCTGTATGGTGGGGATGGTGGAGTGGTAGCTGTGTATAGCCCTGTATGGTGGGGGTGGTGGAGTGGTAGCTGTGTATAGCCCTGTATGGTGGGGGTGGTGGAGTGGTAGCTGTGTATAGCCCTGTATGGTGGGGCTGGTGGAGTGGTAGCTGTGTATAGCCCTGTATGGTGGGGGTGGTGGAGTGGTACTTAATGCCTGTGTATAGCCCTGTATGGTGGGGGTGGTGGAGTGGTAGCTGTGTATAGCCCTGTATGGAGGGGGTGGTGGAGTGGTAGCTGTGTATAGCCCTGTATGGTGGGGGTGGTGGAGTGGTAGGTAAGGCCTGTGTATAGCCCTGTATGGTGGGGTTGGTGGAGTGGTAGCTGTGTATAACCCTGTATGGTGGGGGTGGTGGAGTGGTAGCTGTGTATAGCCCTGTATGGTGGGGGTGGTGGAGTGGTAGGTAAGGCCTGTGTATAGCCCTGTATGGTGGGGGTGGTGGAGTGGTAGCTGTGTATAGCCGTGTATGGTGGGGGTGGTGGAGTGGTAGCTGTGTATAGCCCTGTATGGTGGGGGTGGTGGAGTGGTAGCTGTGTATAGCCCTGTATGGTGGGGGTGGTGGAGTGGTAGCTGTGTATAGCCCTGTATGGTGGGGGTGGTGGAGTAGTAGCTGTGTATAGCACTGTATGGTCTGGGTGGTGGAGTGGTAGCTAATGCCTGTGTATAGCCCTGTATGGTGGGGGTGGTGGAGTGGTAGCTGTGTATAGCCCTGTATGGTGGGGGTGGTGGAGTGGTAGCTGTGTATAGCCCTGTATGGTGGGGGTGGTGGAGTGGTAGCTGTGTATAGCCCTGTATGGTGGGGGTGGTGGAGTGGTAGCTGTATATAGCCCTGTATGGTGGGGGTGGTGGAGTGGTAGCTGTGTATAGCCCT
The DNA here is from genome assembly GCA_949317995.1 of Acholoe squamosa. Classification (NCBI taxonomy): domain Eukaryota; kingdom Metazoa; phylum Annelida; class Polychaeta; order Phyllodocida; family Polynoidae; genus Acholoe; species Acholoe squamosa. Next base: position 72,957 of record OX439047.1, on the reverse strand, counting down.
GTATGGTGGGGGTGGTGGAGTGGTAGCTGTGTATAGCCCTGTATGGTGGGGGTGGTGGAGTGGTAGCTGTGTATAGCCCTGTATGGTGGGGGTGGTGGAGTGGTAGCTGTGTATAGCACTGTATGGCGGGGGTGGTGGAGTGGTAGCTGATGCCTGTGTATAGCCCTGTATGGTGGGCGTGGTGGAGTGGTAGCTGATGCCTGTGTATAGCCCTGTATGGTGGGGATGGTGGAGTGGTAGCTGATGCCTGTGTATAGCCCTGTATGGTGGGCGTGGTGGAGTGGTAGCTGATGCCTGTGTATAGCCCTGTATGGTGGGGGTGGTGGAGTGGTAGCTGTGTATAGCCCTGTATGGTGGGGTGGTGGAGTGGTAGCTGTGTATAGCACTGTATGGTGGGGGTGGTGGAGTGGTAGCTGTGTATAGCCCTGTATGGTGGGGGTGGTGGAGTGGTAGCTGATGCCTGTGTATAACCCTGTATGGTGGGGGTGGTGGAGTGGTAGGTAAGGCCTGTGTATAACCCTGTATGGTGGGGGTGGTGGAGTGGTAGCTGATGCCTGTGTATAGCCCTGTATGGTGGGGGTGGTGGAGTGGTAGGTGAGGCTAGTATAACCCTGTATGGTGGGGGTGGTGGAGTGGTAGGTGAGGCCTGTGTATAGCCCTGTATGGTGGGGGTGGTGGAGTGGTAGCTGATGCCTGTGTATAGCCCTGTATGGTGGGGTGGTGGAGTGGTAGCTGTGTATAGCCCTGTATGGTGGGGGTGGTGGAGTGGTAGCTGTGTATAGCCCTGTATGGTGGGGCTGGTCGAGTGGTAGCTGTGTATAGCACTGTATAGTGGGGGTGGTGGAGTGGTAGCTAATGCCTGTGTATAGCCCTGTATGGTGGGGGTGGTGGAGTGGTAGCTGTGTATAGCCCTGAATGGAGGGGGTGGTGGAGTGGTAGCTGTGTATAGCCCTGTATGGTGGGGGTGGTGGAGTGGTAGGTAAGGCCTGTGTATAGCCCTGTATGGTAGGGGTGGTGGAGTGGTACCTGTGTATAGCCCTGTATGGTGGGGGTGGTGGAGTGGTAGCTGTGTATAGCCCTGTATGGTGGGGGTGGTGGAGTGGTAGCTGTGTATAGCCCTGTATGGTGGGGGTGGTGGAGTGGTAGCTGTGTATAGCCCTGTATGGTGGGGGTGGTGGAGTGGTAGCTGTGTATAGCACTGTATGGTGGGGGTGGTTGAGTGGTAGCTAATGCCTGTGTATAGCCCTGTATGGTGGGGGTGGTGGAGTGGTAGCTGTGTATAGCCCTGTATGGTGGGGGTGGTGGAGTGGTAGCTGTGTAAAGCCCTGTATGGTGGGGGTGGTGGAGTGGTAGCTGTGTATAGCACTGTATGGTGGGGGTGGTGGAGTGGTAGCTGTGTATAGCCGTGTATGGTGGGGGTGGTGGAGTGGTAGCTGTGTATAGCCCTGTATGGTGGGGGTGGTGGAGTGGTAGCTGTGTATAGCCCTGTATGGTGGGGGTGGTGGAGTGGTAGCTGTGTATAGCCCTGTATGGTGGGGGTGGTGGAGTGGTAGCTGTGTATAGCCCTGTATGGTGGGGGTGGTGGAGTGGTAGCTGTGTATAGCCCTGTATGGTGGGGGTGGTGGAGTGGTAGCTGTGCATAGCCCTGTATGGTGGGGGAGGTGGAGTGGTAGCTGTGTATAGCCCTGTATGGTGGGGGTGGTGGAGTGGTAGCTGTGTATAGCCCTGTATGGTGGGGGTGGTGGAGTGGTAGCTGTGTATAGCCCTGTATGGTGGGGGTGGTGGAGTGGTAGCTGTGTATAGCCCTGTATGGTGGGGGTGGTGGAGTGGTAGGTGAGGCTAGTATAACCCTGTATGGTGGGGGTGGTGGAGTGGTAGGTGAGGCCTGTGTATAGCCCTGTATGGTGGGGGTGGTGGAGTGGTAGCTGATGCCTGTGTATAGCCCTGTATGGTGGGGGTGGTGGAGTGGTAGCTGATGCCTGTGTATAGCCCTGTATGGTGGGGTGGTGGAGTGGTAGCTGTGTATAGCCCTGTATGGTGGAGGTGGTGGAGTGGTAGCTGTGTATAGCCCTGTGTATAGCCCTGTATGGTGGGGGTGGTGGAGTGGTAGCTGTGTATAGCCCTGTATGGTGGGGGTGGTGGAGTGGTAGCTGTGTATAGCCCTGTATGGTGGGGTTGGTGGAGTGGTAGCTGTGTATAACCCTGTATGGTGGGGGTGGTGGAGTGGTAGCTGTGTATAGCCCTGTATGGTGGGGGTGGTGGAGTGGTAGCTGTGTATAGCCCTGTATGGTGGGGGTGGTGGAGTGGTAGCTGTGTATAGCCCTGTATGGTGGGGGTGGTGGAGTGGTAGCTGTGTATAGCCCTGTATGGTGGGGGTGGTGGAGTGGTAGCTGTGTATAGCACTGTATGGTCTGGGTGGTGGAGTGGTAGCTAATGCCTGTGTATAGCCCTGTATGGTGGGGGTGGTGGAGTGGTAGCTGTGTATAGCCCTGTATGGTGGGGGTGGTGGAGTGGTAGCTGTGTATAGCCCTGTATGGTGGGGGTGGTGGAGTGGTAGCTGTGTATAGCCCTGTATGGTGGGGGTGGTGGAGTGGTAGCTGTGTATAGCCCTGTATGGTGGGGGTGGTGGAGTGGTAGCTGTGTATAGCCCTGTATGGTGGGGGTGGTGGAGTGGTAGCTGTGTATAGCCCTGTATGGTTGGGCTGGTGGAGTGGTAGCTGTGTATAGCACTGTATGGTGGGGGTGGTGGAGTGGTAGCTAATGCCTGTGTATAGCCCTGTATGGTGGAGTGGTGGAGTGGTAGCTGTGTATAGCCCTGTATGGTGGGGGTGGTGGAGTGGTAGCTGTGTATAGCACTGTATGGTGGGGGTGGTGGAGTGGTAGCTAATGCCTGTGTATAACCCTGTACGATGGGGGTGGTGGAGTGGTAGGTAAGGCCTGTGTATAACCCTGTATGGTGGGGGTGGTGGAGTGGTAGCTGATGCCTGTGTATAGCCCTGTATGGTGGGGGTGGTGGAGTGGTAGGTGAGGCTAGTATAACCCTGTATGGTGGGGGTGGTGGAGTGGTAGCTGATGCCTGTGTATAGCCCTGTATGGTGGGGTGGTGGAGTGGTAGCTGTGTATAGCCCTGTATGGTGGGGGTGGTGGAGTGGTAGCTGTGTATAGCCCTGTATGGTGGGGCTGGTGGAGTGGTAGCTGTGTATAGCACTGTATGGTGGGGGTGGTGGAGTGGTAGCTAATGCCTGTGTATAGCCCTGTATGGTGGGGGTGGTGGAGTGGTAGCTGTGTATAGCCCTGTATGGAGGGGGTGGTGGAGTGGTAGCTGTGTATAGCCCTGTATGGTGGGGGTGGTGGAGTGGTAGGTAAGGCCTGTGTATAGCCCTGTATGGTGGGGGTGGTGGAGTGGTAGCTGTGTATAGCCCTGTATGGTGGGGGTGGTGGAGTGGTAGCTGTGTATAGCCCTGTATGGTGGGGGTGGTGGAGTGGTAGCTGTGTATAGCCCTGTATGGTGGGGGTGGTGGAGTGGTAGCTGTGTATAGCCCTGTATGGAGGGGGTGGTGGAGTGGTAGCTGTGTATAGCCCTGTATGGTGGGGGTGGTGGAGTGGTAGCTGTGTATAGCCCTGTATGGTGGGGGTGGTGGAGTGGTAGCTAATGCCTGTGTATAGCCCTGTATGGTGGGGGTGGTGGAGTGGTAGGTGAGGCTAGTATAACCCTGTATGGTGGGGGTGGTGGAGTGGTAGCTGTGTATAGCCCTGTATGGTGGGGGTGGTGGAGTGGTAGCTAATGCCTGTGTATAGCCCTGTATGGTGGGGGTGGTGGAGTGGTAGGTGAGGCTAGTATAACCCTGTATGGTGGGGGTGGTGGAGTGGTAGGTGAGGCCTGTGTATAGCCCTGTATGGTGGGGGTGGTGGAGTGGTAGCTGATGCCTGTGTATAGCCCTGTATGGTGGGGTGGTGGAGTGGTAGCTGTGTATAGCCCTGTATGGTGGGGGTGGGGGAGTGGTAGCTGTGTATAGCACTGTATAGTGGGGGTGGTGGAGTGGTAGCTGTGTATAGCCCTGTATGGTGGGGGTGGTGGAGTGGTAGCTGTGTATAGCCCTGTATGGTGGGGGTGGGGGAGTGGTAGCTGTGTATAGCCCTGTATGGTGGGGGTGGTGGAGTGGTAGCTGTGTATAGCCCTGTATGGTGGGGGTGGTGGAGTGGTAGCTGTGTATAGCCCTGTATGGTGGGGGTGGTGGAGTGGTAGCTAATGCCTGTGTATAGCCCTGTATGGTGGGGCTGGTGGAGTGGTAGCTGTGTATAGCACTGTATGGTGGGGGTGGTGGAGTGGTACTTAATGCCTGTGTATAGCCCTGTATGGTGGGGGTGGTGGAGTGGTAGCTGATGCCTGTGTATAGCCCTGTATGGTGGGGGTGGTGGAGTGGTAGCTGTGTATAGCCCTGTATGGTGGGGGTGGTGGAGTGGTAGCTGTGTATAGCCCTGTATGGTGGGGTGGTGGAGTGGTAGCTGTGTATAGCCCTGTATGGTGGGGGTGGGGGAGTGGTAGCTGTGTATAGCACTGTATAGTGGGGGTGGTGGAGTGGTAGCTGTGTATAGCCCTGTATGGTGGGGCTGGTGGAGTGGTAGCTGTGTATAGCACTGTATAGTGGGGGTGGTGGAGTGGTAGCTGTGTATAGCCGTGTATGGTGGGGCTGGTGGAGTGGTAGCTGTGTATAGCCCTGTATGGTGGGGGTGGTGGAGTGGTAGGTAAGGCCTGTGTATAGCCCTGTATGGTGGGGTGGTGGAGTGGTAGCTGTGTATAGCCCTGTATGGTGGGGGTGGTGGAGTGGTAGCTGTGTATAGCCCTGTATGGAGGGGGTGGTGGAGTGGTAGCTGTGTATAGCACTGTATGGTGGGGGTGGTGGAGTGGTACTTAATGCCTGTGTATAGCCCTGTATGGTGGGGGTGGTGGAGTGGTAGGTAAGGCCTGTGTATAGCCCTGTATGGTGGGGGTGGTGGAGTGGTAGCTGATGCCTGTGTATAGCCCTGTATGGTGGGGGTGGTGGAGTGGTAGCTGTGTATAGCCCTGTATGGTGGGGGTGGTGGAGTGGTAGCTGTGTATAGCCCTGTATGGAGGGGGTGGTGGAGTGGTAGCTGTGTATAGCCCTGTATGGTGGGGGTGGTGGAGTGGTAGGTAAGGCCTGTGTATAGCCCTGTATGGTGGGGTTGGTGGAGTGGTAGCTGTGTATAACCCTGTATGGTGGGGGTGGTGGAGTGGTAGCTGTGTATAGCCCTGTATGGTGGGGGTGGTGGAGTGGTAGCTGTGTATAGCCCTGTATGGTGGGGGTGGTGGAGTGGTAGCTGTGTATAGCCCTGTATGGTGGGGGTGGTGGAGTGGTAGCTGTGTATAGCCCTGTATGGTGGGGGTGGTGGAGTGGTACCTGATGCCTGTGTATAGCCGTGTATGGTGGGGGTGGTGGAGTGGTAGGTAAGGCCTGTGTATAGCCCTGTATGGTGGGGGTGGTGGAGTGGTAGCTGTGTATAGCCCTGTATGGTGGGGGTGGTGGAGTGGTAGCTGCGTATAGCCCTGTATGGTGGGGGTGGTGGAGTGGTAGCTGTGTATAGCCCTGTATGGTGGGGGTGGTGGAGTGGTAGCTGTGTATAGCCCTGTATGGTGGGGGTGGTGGAGTGGTAGCTGTGTATAGCCCTGTATGGTGGGGGTGGTGGAGTGGTAGCTGTGTATAGCACTGTATGGCGTGGGTGGTGGAGTGGTAGCTGATGCCTGTGTATAGCCCTGTATGGTGGGCGTGGTGGAGTGGTAGCTGATGCCTGTGTATAGCCCTGTATGGTGGGGATGGTGGAGTGGTAGCTGATGCCTGTGTATAGCCCTGTATGGTGGGCGTGGTGGAGTGGTAGCTGATGCCTGTGTATAGCCCTGTATGGTGGGGGTGGTGGAGTGGTAGCTGTGTATAGCCCTGTATGGTGGGGTGGTGGAGTGGTAGCTGTGTATAGCACTGTATGGTGGGGGTGGTGGAGTGGTAGCTGTGTATAGCCCTGTATGGTGGGGGTTGTGGAGTGGTAGCTGATGCCTGTGTATAACCCTGTATGGTGGGGGTGGTGGAGTGGTAGGTAAGGCCTGTGTATAACCCTGTATGGTGGGGGTGGTGGAGTGGTAGCTGATGCCTGTGTATAGCCCTGTATGGTGGGGGTGGTGGAGTGGTAGGTGAGGCTAGTATAACCCTGTATGGTGGGGGTGGTGGAGTGGTAGGTGAGGCCTGTGTATAGCCCTGTATGGTGGGGGTGGTGGAGTGGTAGCTGATGCCTGTGTATAGCCCTGTATGGTGGGGTGGTGGAGTGGTAGCTGTGTATAGCCCTGTATGGTGGGGGTGGTGGAGTGGTAGCTGTGTATAGCCCTGTATGGTGGGGCTGGTCGAGTGGTAGCTGTGTATAGCACTGTATAGTGGGGGTGGTGGAGTGGTAGCTAATGCCTGTGTATAGCCCTGTATGGTGGGGGTGGTGGAGTGGTAGCTGTGTATAGCCCTGTATGGAGGGGGTGGTGGAGTGGTAGCTGTGTATAGCCCTGTATGGTGGGGGTGGTGGAGTGGTAGGTAAGGCCTGTGTATAGCCCTGTATGGTAGGGGTGGTGGAGTGGTAGCTGTGTATAGCCCTGTATGGTGGGGGTGGTGGAGTGGTAGCTGTGTATAGCCCTGTATGGTGGGGGTGGTGGAGTGGTAGCTGTGTATAGCCCTGTATGGTGGGGGTGGTGGAGTGGTAGCTGTGTATAGCCCTGTATGGTGGGGGTGGTGGAGTGGTAGCTGTGTATAGCCCTGTATGGTGGGGGTGGTGGAGTGGTAGCTAATGCCTGTGTATAGCCCTGTATGGTGGGGGTGGTGGAGTGGTAGGTGAGGCTAGTATAACCCTGTATGGTGGGGGTGGTGGAGTGGTAGGTGAGGCCTGTGTATAGCCCTGTATGGTGGGGGTGGTGGAGTGGTAGCTGATGCCAGTGTATAGCCCTGTATGGTGGGGTGGTGGAGTGGTAGCTGTGTATAGCCCTGTATGGTGGGGGTGGGGGAGTGGTAGCTGTGTATAGCCCTGTATGGTGGGGCTGGTGGAGTGGTAGCTGTGTATAGCCCTGTATGGTGGGGGTGGTGGAGTGGTAGCTGTGTATAGCCCTGTATGGTGGGGGTGGTGGAGTGGTAGCTGTGTATAGCCCTGTATGGTGGGGGTGGGGGAGTGCTAGCTGTGTATAGCCCTGTATGGTGGGGCTGGTGGAGTGGTAGCTGTGTATAGCCCTGTATGGTGGGGGTGGTGGAGTGGTAGCTGTGTATAGCCCTGTATGGTGGGGGTGGTGGAGTGGTAGCTGATGCCTGTGAATAGCCCTGTATGGTGGGGATGGTGGAGTGGTAGCTGTGTATAGCCCTGTATGGTGGGGGTGGTGGAGTGGTAGCTGTGTATAGCCCTGTATGGTGGGGGTGGTGGAGTGGTAGCTGTGTATAGCCCTGTATGGTGGGGCTGGTGGAGTGGTAGCTGTGTATAGCCCTGTATGGTGGGGCTGGTGGAGTGGTAGCTGTGTATAGCACTGTATGGTGGGGGTGGTGGAGTGGTACTTAATGCCTGTGTATAGCCCTGTATGGTGGGGGTGGTGGAGTGGTAGCTGTGTATAGCCCTGTATGGAGGGGGTGGTGGAGTGGTAGCTGTGTATAGCCCTGTATGGTGGGGGTGGTGGAGTGGTAGGTAAGGCCTGTGTATAGCCCTGTATGGTGGGGTTGGTGGAGTGGTAGCTGTGTATAACCCTGTATGGTGGGGGTGGTGGAGTGGTAGCTGTGTATAGCCCTGTATGGTGGGGGTGGTGGAGTGGTAGGTAAGGCCTGTGTATAGCCCTGTATGGTGGGGGTGGTGGAGTGGTAGCTGTGTATAGCCGTGTATGGTGGGGGTGGTGGAGTGGTAGCTGTGTATAGCCCTGTATGGTGGGGGTGGTGGAGTGGTAGCTGTGTATAGCCCTGTATGGTGGGGGTGGTGGAGTGGTAGCTGTGTATAGCCCTGTATGGTGGGGGTGGTGGAGTAGTAGCTGTGTATAGCACTGTATGGTCTGGGTGGTGGAGTGGTAGCTAATGCCTGTGTATAGCCCTGTATGGTGGGGGTGGTGGAGTGGTAGCTGTGTATAGCCCTGTATGGTGGGGGTGGTGGAGTGGTAGCTGTGTATAGCCCTGTATGGTGGGGGTGGTGGAGTGGTAGCTGTGTATAGCCCTGTATGGTGGGGGTGGTGGAGTGGTAGCTGTATATAGCCCTGTATGGTGGGGGTGGTGGAGTGGTAGCTGTGTATAGCCCTGTATGGTGGGGGTGGTGGAGTGGTAGCTGTGTATAGCCCTGTGTGGTGGGGGTGGTGGAGTGGTAGCTGATGACTGTGTATAACCCTGTATGGTGGGGTGGTGGAGTGGTAGCTGTGTATAGCCCTGTATGGTAGGGGTGGTGGAGTGGTAGCTGTGTATAGCCCTGTATGGTGGGGGTGGTGGAGTGGTAGCTGTGTATAGCCCTGTATGGTGGGGGTGGTGGAGTGGTAGCTGTGTATAGCCCTGTATGGTGGGGGTGGTGGAGTGGTACCTGATGCCTGTGTATAGCCGTGTATGGTGGGGGTGGTGGAGTGGTAGGTAAGGCCTGTGTATAGCCCTGTATGGTGGGGGTGGTGGAGTGGTAGCTGTGTATAGCCCTGTATGGTGGGGGTGGTGGAGTGGTAGCTGTGTATAGCCCTGTATGGTGGGGGTGGTGGAGTGGTAGCTGTGTATAGCCCTGTTTGGTGGGGGTGGTGGAGTGGTAGCTGTGTATAGCACTGTATGGCGGGGGTGGTGGAGTGGTAGCTGATGCCTGTGTATAGCCCTGTATGGTGGGCGTGGTGGAGTGGTAGCTGATGCCTGTGTATAGCCCTGTATGGTGGGGATGGTGGAGTGGTAGCTGATGCCTGTGTATAGCCCTGTATGGTGGGCGTGGTGGAGTGGTAGCTGATGCCTGTGTATAGCCCTGTATGGTGGGGGTGGTGGAGTGGTAGCTGTGTATAGCCCTGTATGGTGGGGTGGTGGAGTGGTAGCTGTGTATAGCACTGTATGGTGGGGGTGGTGGAGTGGTAGCTGTGTATAGCCCTGTATGGTGGGGGTGGTGGAGTGGTAGCTGATGCCTGTGTATAACCCTGTATGGTGGGGGTGGTGGAGTGTTAGGTAAGGCCTGTGTATAACCCTGTATGGTGGGGGTGGTGGAGTGGTAGCTGATGCCTGTGTATAGCCCTGTATGGTGGGGGTGGTGGAGTGGTAGGTGAGGCTAGTATAACCCTGTATGGTGGGGGTGGTGGAGTGGTAGGTGAGGCCTGTGTATAGCCCTGTATGGTGGGGGTGGTGGAGTGGTAGCTGATGCCTGTGTATAGCCCTGTATGGTGGGGTGGTGGAGTGGTAGCTGTGTATAGCCCTGTATGGTGGGGGTGGTGGAGTGGTAGCTGTGTATAGCCCTGTATGGTGGGGCTGGTCGAGTGGTAGCTGTGTATAGCACTGTATAGTGGGGGTGGTGGAGTGGTAGCTAATGCCTGTGTATAGCCCTGTATGGTGGGGGTGGTGGAGTGGTAGCTGTGTATAGCCCTGAATGGAGGGGGTGGTGGAGTGGTAGCTGTGTATAGCCCTGTATGGTGGGGGTGGTGGAGTGGTAGGTAAGGCCTGTGTATAGCCCTGTATGGTAGGGGTGGTGGAGTGGTACCTGTGTATAGCCCTGTATGGTGGGGGTGGTGGAGTGGTAGCTGTGTATAGCCCTGTATGGTGGGGGTGGTGGAGTGGTAGCTGTGTATAGCCCTGTATGGTGGGGGTGGTGGAGTGGTAGCTGTGTATAGCCCTGTATGGTGGGGGTGGTGGAGTGGTAGCTGTGTATAGCACTGTATGGTGGGGGTGGTTGAGTGGTAGCTAATGCCTGTGTATAGCCCTGTATGGTGGGGGTGGTGGAGTGGTAGCTGTGTATAGCCCTGTATGGTGGGGGTGGTGGAGTGGTAGCTGTGTAAAGCCCTGTATGGTGGGGGTGGTGGAGTGGTAGCTGTGTATAGCACTGTATGGTGGGGGTGGTGGAGTGGTAGCTGTGTATAGCCGTGTATGGTGGGGGTGGTGGAGTGGTAGCTGTGTATAGCCCTGTATGGTGGGGGTGGTGGAGTGGTAGCTGTGTATAGCCCTGTATGGTGGGGGTGGTGGAGTGGTAGCTGTGTATAGCCCTGTATGGTGGGGGTGGTGGAGTGGTAGCTGTGTATAGCCCTGTATGGTGGGGGTGGTGGAGTGGTAGCTGTGTATAGCCCTGTATGGTGGGGGTGGTGGAGTGGTAGCTGTGCATAGCCCTGTATGGTGGGGGAGGTGGAGTGGTAGCTGTGTATAGCCCTGTATGGTGGGGGTGGTGGAGTGGTAGCTGTGTATAGCCCTGTATGGTGGGGGTGGTGGAGTGGTAGCTGTGTATAGCCCTGTATGGTGGGGGTGGTGGAGTGGTAGCTGTGTATAGCTCTGTATGGTGGGGGTGGTGGAGTGGTAGCTGTGTATAGCCCTGTATGGTGGGGGTGGTGGAGTGGTAGCTGTGTATAGCCCTGTATGGTGGGGGTGGTGGAGTGGTAGCTGTGTATAGCCCTGTATGGTGGGGGTGGTGGAGTGGTAGTTGATGCCTGTGTATAGCCCTGTATGGTGGGGGTGGTGGAGTGGTAGTTGTGTATAGCCCTGTATGGTGGGGGTGGTGGAGTGGTAGCTGTGCATAGCCCTGTATGGTGGGGGAGGTGGAGTGGTAGCTGTGTATAGCCCTGTATGGTGGGGGTGGTGGAGTGGTAGCTGTGTATAGCTCTGTATGGTGGGGGTGGTGGAGTGGTAGCTGTGTATAGCCCTGTATGGTGGGGGTGGTGGAGTGGTAGCTGTGTATAGCCCTGTATGGTGGGGGTGGTGGAGTGGTAGTTGATGCCTGTGTATAGCCCTGTATGGTGGGGGTGGTGGAGTGGTAGTTGTGTATAGCCCTGTATGGTGGGGGTGGTGGAGTGGTAGTTGATACCTGTGTATAGCCCTGTATGGTGGGGGTGGTGGAGGGGTAGCTGTGTATAGCCCTGTATGGTGGGGGTGGTGGAGTGGTAGCTGCGTATAGCCCTGTATGGTGGGGGTGGTGGAGTGGTAGCTGTGTTTAGCCCTGTATGGTGGGGGTGGTGGAGTGGTAGCTGTTTATAGCCCTGTATGGTGGGGGTGGTGGAGTGGTAGCTGTGTATAGCCCTGTATGGTGGGGGTGGTGGAGTGGTAGCTGTGTATAGCCCTGTATGGTGGGGTGGTGGAGTGGTAGCTGTGTATAGCCCTGTATGGTGGGGGTGGTGGAGTGGTAGCTGTGTATAGCCCTGTATGGTGGGGGTGGTGGAGTGGTAGCTGTGTATAGCCCTGTATGGTGGGGGTCGTGGAGTGGTAACTGTGTATAACCCTGTATGGTGGGGATGGTGGAGTGGTAGCTGTGTATAACCCTGTATGGTGGGGGTGGTGGAGTGGTAGGTGAGGCCTGTGTATAGCCCTGTATGGTGGGGATGGTGGAGTGGTAGTTGATGCCTGTGTATAGTCCTGTATGGTGGGGGTGGTGGAGTGGTAGTTGATGCCTGTGTATAGCCGTGTATGGTGGGGCTGGTGGAGTGGTAGCTGATGCCTGTGTATAGCCCTGTATGGTGGGGGTGGTGGAGGGGTAGCTGTGTATAGCCCTGTATGGTGGGGGTGGTGGAGTGGTACTTGATGCCTGTGTATAGCCCTGTATGGTGGGGGTGGTGGAGTGGTAGCTGTGTATAGCCCTGTATGGTGGGGTGGTGGAGTGGTAGCTGTGTATAGCCCTGTATGGTGGGGGTGGTGGAGGGGTAGCTGTGTATAGCCCTGTATGGTGGGGGTGGTGGAGTGGTAGCTGTGTATAGCCCTGTATGGTGGGGGTGGTGGAGTGGTAGCTGATGCCTGTGTATAGCCCTGTATGGTGGGGGTGGTGGAGTGGTAGCTGAGTATAGCCCTGTATGGTGGGGGTGGTGGAGTGGTAGCTGATGCCTGTGTATATCCCTGTATGGGGGGGTGGTGGAGTGGTAGCTGTGTATAGCCCTGTATGGTGGGGGTGGTGGAGTGGTAGCTGAGGCCTGTGTATAGTCCTGTATGTTGGGGGTGGTGGAGTGGTAGCTGAGGCTTGTGTATAGCCCTGTATGGTGGAACGGTAGAGTGGTGGTGTGTGCAGACCATGACCTGACCATCCCTTAGATTTCTCTCATTATTTCAAAAACTAGAAAGGGCATTGGCTTGGGGCTGCTGCATTGTCTACTAGACATATTAAGATTTCTATTAAGTGGTCTTAGTATCATGTGCGGTGATTATTTCAATTAAGAAAATGCCAACTCAGGGAAATATTTTTATATCAACTCATTGGGCGGGGGAGGGGTGGGGTAGAAAATTGTCTAATTGAAAATATTTTTTACTATGCTAGTCTAGGGGATTATGTGATGGTGATGAACTAACATAACTGTCAGAAGGATAATTAACAGTTGCACCAAAGATATTGTGTACTTTCCTTAACTTATGTCATTTAAACTAAAGGAAGTACACCACTGTAGTGAATGCAACCGTGTGCGAAATCCATGCCTATCCTATTGGACCCGTTAATGTGGAGCTGCAGTTATCGAATTAGCCTGCACTACCCAACTAGGCTCCGTTAGGGGGATTACAGATATACTAACTGAGGTATAATGTGCCCATGGAAGTGTTTGGTATTTTGAAGAAGCTAACATCACTATATTCAGTACGAATAGGAAGGACATGTATAACAGGACTTACCGCATAGAGTGGAGACCGACGTTACCGAATCCCTGAATGATACACGTCTTGTTGGCAAACCCAGGCATGATTCCTGCCAGGCTCGTGTAGTGGGCGCCATTAATGAAGTTCTCTATACCATGGAATGCACCCTGAAAATAAGCATTAATTGTAATTACCTCGGTAAATCAATGTATTCAATATAATTTTGATGCGGGTAACATATAGAGTTACATAATATATGAATACAAGAGCCATCTTTTGTGTCTATCCTTAACTACAAAACTCTCTCTGTATAGTCAAGATTCAAGCTTCCCCACCGCGACCACTACAGTTAGTCGTCCCTGGCTTCCAGATATTCTGGGGATCATTTGGTGGGGGTATTAGAATGCACTACAGCAACCAGCAGGTGGAACTACTTTATCCCAGCATCCCTGTATGCCAGTGATGACTCACAGTATAGTGGTTGAGAAGGGGCCATCTTGATTTTAGCAGAACTTGTGGATAATCTCTTGTCTTCCCCACCATCCAGCAAACAAACAACAACAACAACAAAATGGTGACCTTGTCTCTATTAATTTTTATCACCCTAATTACTTGTCCATTGTTTTAGGTGTGGTGGAAGGGTTAGCCTCAAAGTGAGACAATGGTTTGGCTATACTCAGCCTGTATTTTATGTGCTCTCTTAAAGACCTTTTAATCTTTAATTTCTCTCACATTCTAAGTGCTAAATCTTCATGGACACCCTGCTGTGTATACTGCCCTGTTAGATGGGTTTATATATATACATGTACTAATACAGTGAGTAAGTAGAAAGTAGTCCCTACCCGTCCTGTCACAGACACCCTGCTGTGTATACTGCCCTGTTAGATGGGTTTATATATATACATGTACTAATACAGTGAGTAAGTAGAAAGTAGTCCCTACCCGTCCTGTCACAGACACCCTGCTGTGTATACTGCCCTGTGAGATGGGTTTATATATATACATGTACTAATACAGTGAGTAAGTAGAAAGTAGTCCCTACCCGTCCTGTCACAGACACCCTGCTGTGTATACTGCCCTGTGAGATGGGTTTATATATATACATGTACTAATACAGTGAGTAAGTAGAAAGTGCCCCTACCCGTCCTGTCACAGACACCCTGCTGTGTATACCTACCTGTGAGATGGGTTTATATGTGTAGAGGTACGTTATTATAAACAATAGTAATGGGTACCGTCTGGCGTGGCGGGTGAGTCCAGTCGTTGGGTGTTCCTCAGGTTCCGGATAGGTGGCAGCACCGATCCGGGCCTGCGGGGACATCTGACGACGAACACCTAGGTCCGTATATAAGGGCCGGGGCTCAGCCGCTACGTCAGAGGCCCTCCTGGCCTCTGATCAGACATCCTGCTGTGTATACCTACCTGTGAGATGGGTTTATATATATACATGTACTAATACAGTGAGTAAGTAGAAAGTAGTCCCTACCCATCCTGTCGCAGACACCCTGCCATGTATACTGCCCTGTGAGATGGGTTTATATATATATACATGTACTAATACAGTGAGTAAGTAGAAAGTAGTCCCTACCCGTCCTGTCGCAGACACCCTGCTGTGTATACTGCCCTGTGAGATGGGTTTATATATATACATGTACTAATACAGTGAGTGAGTAGAAAGTAGTCCCTACACACCCTGTAGCAGACACTCTGCCATGTATACTGCCCTGTGAGATGGGTTTATATATATATACATGTACTAATACAGTGAGTAAGTAGAAAGTAGTCCCTACCCGTCCTGTCGCAGACACCCTGCTGTGTACACTGCCCTGTGAGATGGGTTTATATATATATATATATACATGTACTAATACAGTGAGTAAGTAGAAAGTAGTCCCTACCCGTCCTGTCGCAGACACCCTGCTGTGTATACTGCCCTGTGAGATGGGTTTATATATATACATGTACTAATACAGTGAGTAAGTAGAAAGTAGTCCCTACCCGCCCTGTAGCAGACACTCTGCCATGGATACCTCCTTGTGAGATGGGTTTACCCGTCACACATCCAGCAGCGTGCATGTCACCGTGACCTGAGTTAAACAACATCAAAGGTAGGTCACATACAAGGTCATCTCAAGGTTAAAGTGAAGATAATCATAATATAATGTCCCTTCATGTCAAAGTCAATGTGGTTTTATACACAAATTCTAAGAAGCACACATTCACCCATTTGTAGCATTAGTCTAACTGCTACAAATACTTTAAGGACAGAAACAAAGACTTTTAGGGTTTGTGGTATACATGTACTTATTAGAATTAATATTTGTTTTACGGTTTGAGGATCAATTTTAATTGTTCCTTATGCACGAATAAATAAGGTAAGTATATTTTAATATTATAAGAAATAATTTCAGGTTCTTGACCCTTTAAAGGCTGCTGATGCAGGAGTGCATCATGCCCATAGGATGCCATGATGTACCAATGAAGTGCCTGTGAGTCTGCTCGGCATTGGCGCATCATGATGACAGGGTTGGCTCAACATATGAATGTAGACCTTGTTTGCTACACTCTAGGGCTGCATTCATTGGTGGTCATGATACAACCAGCAGCCATTAAAGTTCACTTCATTTCAAATATTATTATTGGAAAAACAGTCATACAAGTTTTGCATGAAGAGCCAAGATGGAGGCAAAAGAAAAAAGAAAAAAAAGTAAGGAAAAAAATAGAAGAGAATGATACAAGATACCACAAATGACGTTTACTCCTAAAGAAATTATAATATTAATATAAATCTATGGTGTTATATTCTGAGTAGCTTCCAAGACCAGTAATACAATCACTACAGGTTCCTACTCTTGTCTTTATGTGTGTATGGTTGACATACATATTACTCTTTATCAATACTGAGTAGGAACCTCACCTTAGTGTCCATTCTTTGGATGCCATCCTAATGTTTCTGTCCTCTATATAGTGGACTCCTCTCATATTTCTTACAAGTAGCCCATGCAGAGAACTTTGGCATTACTGCATAGTACTCTTGTGGGGTTTATTACACTGTTAGGATCTCTAGCAACATTGTACATAAGACAGAGGATGCTCCTCTTCAGTCTATGTTTCAACTCTTTATATCTACAGAGTGTATATAGATCACTCACATGTAAACCATTGGATTTTTTACCCCAAGACAGAGTCTCAGGCCATCATTCTGTAAGATTTGCATTTTTTTAGGAATTAAATACCCCAGGTTTCCTGTATAAATGCTCACCCATGGTTTCCTTGAAGGTGTCAGCGATCCATGCCATCTCCCTGGCTCCGGTGCCCATGTCGGGTGCAGGCACATCCACTCCCGTACCTATATGGTGCGGAAAAGACATTAGTCAGTATGTGGTATGTTATTTACACAACTTGACCATAAAGCCTATCCTGAGTAAAACAATTTTTATCAACTCTATTTGACCTACCTAGGAAACCTTTCTTGGCCATTTCTATGGTGAAGCGGCGAGTGATCTTCTCAAGTTCCTTCTCGGAGTAGTTGCGGGGGTTGATTCTGACTCCACCCTTAGCTCCACCAAACGGAACATCGACACAGGCACACTTATAGGTCATCAGGGATGCCAGGGCTTTCACCTCATCCTCACTCACATCTTCACTGAACCGAATACCTGTAATGAAGGATTAGATTATATAACAATTATATTATATAAACACATTTATAGGCCATCAAGGAGGTCAGAGCTTTCACCTCATCCTCACTCGCATCCTCACTGAACCTGATACCTGTAACATAGAATTATATTATATAAAACAAATACTTCCCACTGAACTGGATAACTAACAATTCTTGTATACATGTGTCGCAGGTAGCAGGCATCCTTTGGAATAAACAGGAAGATGAAGATGCTACTATTTGTCATAAGTAAGCAACCCTGACCTGAGCAGCTGTGATGACCTGATCCGCAATAGTCAAGATGCCACGATTACAGTGCCCGGTTGATGGATGCCCCCGGGAGTTACAGGATATGGATGCTGCCTTTGCGGCGGCCCTAACAGCTGCACTCCAGATCCATGACCGGTCAGCACATCCAGTGGCTCAAGTCCCACCTCCAGCAGCACCTGCAGCCACACCAAAGCTCAAACTGGACCCTCCCAGTATGTCTGCTGGGTGTGACCCCCACAGCGCTGTTCTAATAATGTGACTGTGACCTTCGCACCTACATCATGTGGGACATTCAAGACGATGTGGCCACCATGGCAGAGGCAGATCTTCTGAATGCCATTAGGAGACTCGCTGTCAAAGATGAGAGCATTCTGGTCCATCCTATCCATCTCAGCAAGATGACCCAGTCCTCGGGTACAGGCATTCTGACATTCCTAGCCAGTCTCAGAGCAGCCTCAGTCTCAGGCAGCCCTTTGTCATTACTTGGCTGGGTGCAAGCAACCGGGATGAGACCACACATTCAACTTCAGTGAGGAAATTATTAGAGACAACCTCATTAGGGGCATTGCTGATCCAGAAATTTTATCTGACCTGGTTGGCGACCCGAAAAATGACAGAACATTGGAGGAGATGGTTTCATTTATTGCCCAGAAGGAACAAGGATGAATGCTGCCCAGAAGGGAAACTAACCAGGTGTGCAGTGGGGGATTCTGCAGGTGCCATGTACCATAATGCTAAGCCTGCCAGCTAAGGAGGTGTGTCAAAGTGTTGGGCATGTGGTAGCCCAGCCCATGCATCCAGAAATGATCGCAGAGCCAGGGCCCGGAGCTGTGAAGCATGGACCTTTACCTGTGGCAAATGCTCTATCAGGGGCCATTTCACCAATTGCTGCAGCAAGTGCATATCCTCTGGTGCTTGGGGCCATCGGGACAAATCATCCAGAGTCTGCCCCAAGGGTAGGGGCTGGAAGGACATCCAGAAAGAGGCCATTTCTACAGAATCTGCAACAAACTTGGTCCAAGATAATGCCTCCTATGCATTTGATCAGTTGTGCATCTGGCCTGCCGGACTCCCCAAGTGGTGCTGTTCACCACAAGTCTGCCTGTAGTCTTGCCCAACCAATCGATCACCATGTGTTTGATGGACGCTGGATAGCCCGGCCATCTAAACCTCACCTGATGCTCTTGGTGAAACTGACGCCAATTCCTGGTGATCATGCTAATTTTGGGCACCCCATTGAACACACCACCAACCTGTCATCAATCATGCTGCCTATGGTTGCTGACACAGGATGCGAGAGCAGCATCGTTCCCCTTAAGTCTGCTGCTGCTATGGGTATCATAAAGTCTGACCTCATCCCAGTAAAACTCACCATGAGTGATGCCATCAAAGAGGACCTTGGGGTCATTGGTGCTGTTGTTGTGCACGCTGCCACACTAGAGCAAGGCGGGGCCATCCATTCTACTAGGCTAATTTATCTAATGTGTCTGACACAATGGTGAATACCTTCCTCTGCAGGGAGGCCCTGATGGCTCTGGGAATCATTAATCCTGACTTCCCGGCAATGGCTGCTCTCTCTACATTGACCTCTATGGGGGACTCCGATTACCCAGACTGCTCATGCCAAAGACGTCAAGAACAGCCACCACCCCTACCCACCTGCTTGCCATTGGGCCTATCACAGACTGAGGACAACGTGGGGGCTCTAAAAGACTGGCTCCTTGACTACTACAGCACCACCACGTTCAATGTGTGTGAGCATCAGCCACTACCCCTCATGCGTTGTGAACCTCTCCAGCTACATGTTGATCCCAGTGCTACACCAGTGGCTGTACACAAGCCTGCTCTTGTTCCCATCCACTGGCAGGAAAAAGTATTTGCTGATCTGGAACGAGATGTACGCATAGGTGTACTTGAATGGGTTAGTCCTGGGCAACACCCCCACCACATGGTGCTCCAGGATCATGGTCACAGGCAAAGCCGATGGCTCTCCAAGGAGGACAGTTGACTTGCAGCCAGAGAACCGGCACTCTGTCCACCAAACCTATCATGTCCCTACACCTTTCCACCTGGCTGACTGCGTCCCACAGGGTATGAGGAAGACCATCACAGATGCTTGGAATGCTTATCACTCTGTACCCATTCGTGAGGAAGACCGACACATTACCACATTCATCACACCATTGGGGCGCTACAGGTACAAGATGGCCCCGCAGGGTTTCCTGTCGAGTGGTGATGCCTACAACCAATGGTTTGATGCCATCATCGCTGACTTGGTAAAATGTGTGGATGACACATGCATGAGGGCAGAATCCATTGAAGCAGCTTTCTTCCAGGCCTGCGAATGGTTGGATCTCTGTGCTTGCAATGGCATCACCCTGAACCCTAAGAAATTCCAGTGTGCCCAAGAAACTGTTGACTTTGGGGGCCTCACCATCACTTTGACCAATATATGTCCCAGCTGCAAGTTCCTGGATGCCATCATGAACTTCTCCACCCCAGCTGACATCACTGGAGCATGAGCATGGTTTAGTTTGATCAACCAAGGAGCCTATGCATTTGCCATGACCCGCCAGATGAAGCTGTTTCACACCCTGCTCAAACCCTCCACTAAGTTCCAGTGGACAAGAGAATTGGACCAGCTATTCCAGCAGTCCAAAGACATTATAATCACAGAGATGAAAGAGGGTGTTCGCCTCTTTGACCCCTCCTGCATCATATGCCTGGCCACAGACTGGTCAGTTGATGGCATTGGATTTTCTCTTTATGCAGAAGTACTGCCAATGCCTCACCTGCACTGCTGCATGCTGCCATGATGGCTGGAAGTTGTGTCTTATCAGCAGTCGGTTCACGCACCCCACCGAGAGTAGGTATGGCCCTATTAAGGAGGAGGCTTTGGCAGTGGCATATGCACTCCATCAGACACGCTATTATGTCCTGGGCTGCGAGGATCTAATTGTTGCCACAGACCACAAGCCACTACTACAAATACTCAATGACAGATCAATCACAGACATTAGTAATTGGCGGCTTCTGAACCTTTTAAAGGAGAAAACCCTGGCCTACAGGTTTACGGTAGTTCATTTGCCTGGCAAAAAGAATCAGGGGCCCGATGTGTTGCCTCCAGATTTCCCTTTTGGCCAGCCTGATTGCCTTTACCTGCCTGGTGAACCACCCAAATCTAATGTCATTTTCAACATTTCACCAACGTCCCACCATGAGACACTACTCAGCCTGTGCTCTGAGGGCACAGACACATCTCTCGCTGATGATGTGTCTATCGTGGCTGCTGCCATATATGCCCTAAAGGCCGTCCACCCTGTGGTCACATGGGACATGGTATATAAGGCCTCAGAATCTGACCCTACTTTTGTGGAACTTATCAGCCAACTAGAAAACGGGTTTCCCTCAGACTCACGTGACCTTGCGTATGACTGACGCCCATTCCACTGCTATGTTGACCACATGTGTGTGGTAGATGGTGTGGTCCTCATAGGCCAACGTATTGTCATTCCTCCCACACTCTGCACAACCATCTTGAATGCCCTTCATGCTGCCCACCAGGGTGTCAGTGACATGCGAGCATGGGCTGTGGACTCTGTCTATTGGCCAGATATCACTGTGGACATTGCAAGAATCAGGGATCAGTGCTCTCATTGCCACCGTATAGCCAAGTCCAACCCTATGCAACTGCCAGCGGAGATCCCTCACCCGGTATACCCGTTCCATATAGTGTGTGCTAACTACTTTACTTTCAAAGGAACAGACTATGTTCTGGTTGTGGATAGGTACTCTAATTGGTCCATGGTGTTCAAGTGAGAGTCTGGTGCAGATGGCCTGGTCAGACGACTCCATGAGACATTTATCACATTTGGCATAGCTGACCTCAGATGGGGGCCCTCAGTATGGGAAGACACAGGCCTTCCTTCAAGAATGGGCTGTCAGACACCACCTCACATCAGTTGCCAACCCACATGTTAACTGTCGGGCTGAGCTAGCAGTGAAAACAGTCAAATGTATGCTGATGGATGACACAGGCCCTACCGGATGTTGATAAATTCCAGCGTGCTACGTTGATGTGCAAGAACTCTGTTGACCCCGAGACAAAGGCCTCGCCGGCACTGATTCTATTTAGTCGACCCATACATGATGCCATTCCTATCCTGATGGGCCAGTATACCCCTCATGAGACATGGACCGAGCTGATGTCTCACCATGAGAAGGCCCTTGCACAGCGGCACTCCCGAGAACGTGAGGATTGGAGTGCCCAGACCAGACAATTGCCTGAGCTCAAAGTGGGTGATCATGTTTATATACAGAACTTGCTGGGTAACCATCCCAAACGCTGGGAGCGTACAGGTGTAGTGATTGAGGTTCACCAAGTCCATCAGTATGCCATCCAGGTGGACGGCTCAGGGTGCGACACCCTACGCAACTGTCAGCATCTTCGCAAGTTCACCCCGTTTCACACCCACCAGCTCATGTCCCTTGTTAGCTCACGACCCAACAGTGTCTCCACCAACCATGCCCACTGACTTGGCTTTGGAACCCCCTAATACTGCTTCATTAGATCCCACACTGCCTGTGTCTATGTCCAGGGACAAGCCAGGGATGGATCAGCCATCCATGGATCCAGTGGCACCGCCTGCTCCTAGCTCTGCACAGGCCCCAGAGTCCTTGGGTCAGGAACCCTCAGCTGACAACAGTGCTCCGCTTACAACTGCAGGGGGTCCCACCTTGCCAAGAGCCCTCTCCTGCCTCCAGCCTCATAACAGGGCTAGTGCCAGGGAGCTTCTACATGCCTCTCGGCGACGTGGAGGTACCCAGGATTGTGAAGAGACTGCTTAACTATGCAACACTGACATTTTTTGCCTGCATTCAATTTTATTATACCTTCAAAAACTTGCTTCCCAGGGGGGGATAGCTAATCATTCTTGATATACATTTGACACAGGTAGCAGTCATCCTTTACCACACCTCTCCTGGTAATATCGACTGGGGGGAGGAGAGTAATATTCAAAGAACTGGACATTATTTTAGTTCATGGAAAATTATACACGCAACCACCATATCTTCTTTCTGTGTTCCTGGTTTTCCTATTCATGTATTATGTATATCTGTTCACTTATGTGCTTGTTGTCAAGATGATCTATGTCGAAGGATTTTACCCTTTGGAATAAACAGGAAGATGAAGATACTCATTTTCTGGATAACTGTAATGCAGAATTAGATCATATAACACACGATTAGGTCATCAAAGAGGCCAGAGCTTTCACCTCATCCTCACTGACATCCTCACTGAACCGAATACCTGCAATGAAGGATTATATTATATAAAACAAATACTTCTCACTGAATCTCAATGTATATTATATTTACTTATAGCCAATGCAGTCAAGATCACTCTAAAAATGACCACTTTAGGGCTCTCCCACTGCCAAGCTGCTGGGGGCTGCCTGTGGTATGTAATGGAGTCATTATATGAAATGGTTTGGCACATTCGGCAGAAATCATGAAATTTGGGCTGCAGGGTATTTTGAGTATGCTGAATCCAAATTTAAGTGGATACATTAATTTTGATGAAGGTATCTACATGTTATATGACATTGAAAATATAAAGTATAAAATTGCTAATCAATCCCCCGTAAATACATATAAATTATGTTGCAATGATTTCTAAGTGGATAAATAATGTAGACCAAAAATATCATGTGCTTTGATTCATGAAAAGTCTAGATTAGTAGTCTAGGACTTTTATTTGCGTATAATATAACTAATTTGCATATCATAATCAGGTAAGAACAAGCCAATAGTTCTAGTGGTCTTAAGTGTCATGCACATAATGTAATGCTGACTGAACTTCTATTTCATTGATCAGAGGTTTTAATAGTGTTTTTTTTATCATTTGGACTGTCCCTAATAAGCATGAGTCATGCAATTTCTTGTAAAAGAATCCACTGAAGGAAATACTTTGTATAGTCTATGTCAAGTGAAAACTCCTATTGTAGCCATATAAATAGGAGGCAGAGGATAGGCCACACCAGGTGGTAATAGGCTGGATAGGCCAAGAATATGCTACATAGGCTGAGAATGAGACATGATATGAACTAAATGGTCGTTGAATGAGCTACATGAGCAGAGAATGGGCTGGATGTATTAGGAATGAGCTATGTAGGCTGTGAGTTAGCTAGATGGGCCAAGAATGATCTGGATGGGTCAGAAATGAGCCAGATAGGCCTGGAATGAGGCAGGGAATGAGCTAGACAGGCCAGAAATGAGCTAGACAGACAGGGGAATGAGCTGGATATGCCAGGAATAAGCTAGATAGGCCTGGCATGAGCTATATATGCCAGAAATGAGCAGGATGGACCAGGAATATGCTATATGACCCAGGAATGTGCTAGATGGGCCAATAATGTGCTGGATAGGCTGGGATGAGCTAGATGGACAGAAGATGTGGACAGAAAATGTGGAGCTTGATCGGCCAGGAATGAGGTAGATGGGCAGGGGATGAATTGGATAGGTCAGGAATGAGCTGGATAGGCCTGGAATGGGCTTTGTTACCCTGCTGCTAAATAGGAATAAGCTATGTCTTCCCATGCCCATGCCAGGAATGGGTTAGATTTGCCAAAAATAAGCCGGATAGGTCGTGAATGAGCCAGATATAGGCTGGGAATGATTTGGGTAATGCAACAGGGTGCCTGTGTAATATACAACAAGATCCTAACACTATGACTCTGATGAATCTTCATACTTTCATCATTTAGCATCTTATACAATGCTCTGTGTCAAGTTATAGTAGCATTACCACATTGGGCATTAGAGCATATATCCAGTGTGCTATTGGTACTCTCAAATGGGCCAATTTTTCACCACCCTGACATATATTTTCTTCAAATCCTGTCACCTAGAGGGTCTTGCCAAAAAATGAAACATGAACCAAAAGGAAAGCGTGCACATTTTTGTATTGCTAAAAGATTTTTTGGATAATCGTTTAGACGAAATGTGCACGTTTTTTTACACCTCAAAAGAGTTTTCTGTTCATTCTGTTGTACTTTTTTTGTCAATACTATGAAAATGAGCTAGGCCATACATGTTTTTCTCAGCACTCTCTGAAATTATGTATGGACATACTTCCTCGTTTTCTTTTGGCAAGACCCTCCTGGTGTTTCTATATGATGTAATAGGTTATCACAATCATTTTAGCCAATGAGATAAGGTCTCTGGCATCAGTTTAGCATACAAGTTTTGAGAGGAATTTACCCAAACCTGAGCTATGAAATATGGTTAGCAGAGAAAGCCACATTTCTTTAAATTTCTTAGAAACTTGTGCATGTGCCCTCTTTCTGCAATATCCATGTGAAAATATAAATGAAAAGCTTTCATTACACTATATATAAAAATGGGTTCGTAGATAGCTGGTGAAGCAGTGAGGAATGTGCCAGCTAACTCAACCCAGGACATGTGTACTTCAACAAAAATATTTTCAGAATTTACTCCTTACTCAAACCATTCCAAAAGTTCATATTTAAGTTTTCTCTTCTTGTAACTTTGATAAAATATTTTATAGCGTCAAAAATCATCAGTCAAGGTGAAATTTCCGCCATTTTGGATCTCAATAAAAACAGATTGGCGCTTCCCCCTGCATGAGCGTTGAGGAAAACCTCTGAATTCTGCTTCAGCTGAATTCCCTGTAACACAAGCTTCAATTTGATGGGTCATACATCAATATCTCATGTATAGTTGCAGTTATGCTCATAAACTCAAAACTTCCAAAAGAATATGCTGGGGGAGTGTAAAACTGTTGCTATGCTATGCGTCGCTATGATACACACTTCCAATTTAGGTACTGTAGGTATTGATGACATTGCCCCAAACTAAAGCAGAGAGGCTTCACAAGTACACAGGTATTGAGGATATTGCCCCCAACTATAGCAGAGAGGCTTCAGAATTATGCAGGTATTGACGATATTGCCCCAAACTGTAGTGGCGAAGCCACTAGTTTTATATAAAAATGGGTATGTGAGTTGTTGTTAACCCTTTTAGCTTTGCAAGTGTTTGGAGCTTAACAGTGGAAGAATGACAACTCTGTATGTATTTCCACAGCCATAGGACCCAAGAAATAAAACAAAATGAAGAAATGATAAGCCCATCACATGCCTATGATCAATAGCTTCAAATCTATATCTTCATCATCACTGAGGTATGTCTGGTAAAGTTGTGAGGGGTAAATGAGTAACACCATGTCTGAACTGCCCTGGAGACACATGGCAGGTGTAGCTCGATCCCTATCAAGGGGGTCCATGTATGAAAGCCATCCTATGAGTCTTTACCTCCTATACATGGCAAGTTTTCAGTGTTTATGATCTTTAAAAAAATTGGTTTTAGTAGGGATAGCGTAAAAAAACATCAGTCAAGGTGCAATTTCCGCCATTTTGGATCTCGATAAAAACAGATCGGCACTTCGGGATAGAGGCAAAATTCTAACAAAGTTTGCATGTATTTGAAAATTAGATGTGGTAATGCTAGTTATAGGTCTTGTAGTTATGTCTCAATCCTGAAATAATTGACAATTTGTGCCTTGGATTGACATGAACCTACTGCAAAAAGACCAGCCATCTTTCTGAAATAGTCCCTGCCCTCTGATTGGTTAATCTTCGTGTCTACCTGAGATAGACTACAGGTACTCTACCATCAGGGTGCAAACTCTCAGTTGTTCAAAGGCGGAGCTGCATACAAATACTTCCCTCATTATCATATGCAAATTAGGCTATCGTCATTGCTGTTTTGATTTAAACATCACATAATACTTTCTATGGCTAATTGTACACATGTAATAGATGAGTAAGACCATGTTCAGTTAACCTATAAGATAAAAGACAAGGGATTATTACAGAATTATTCATCATTTTCATACAATCTATATTCAACATCAATTTTAGAGGGGAAACATTCTTGAAAATGAATGTATATACATCCACTTGGATATCATATCAGCATTATCTAAAGACCCTGTATGCAAATTTCATGATTTCCGCCATAAAACTGGTTACATAATGACTGGACTAATGGCACAGGTGTGCAGTACAATACTCTGCTCAATACTTACAGGGTGCTCAGACTGTGTGTGCGGTGGCAAGACAGGCTAGACTCTTTAAAGGGTTAAAATGTACTGAAGGTTATGGTCATAGGAATGTAATATATGATGGTTATGCTTGCACTAGTGCCTTTTAGGTTCTGATAGAGGTATGAGGTGGAGCCGAGTGCCTCTATCAAGTACCTAAAAGGCACGCGTGCAAGCATAATCATCACACATTGCATTTATACCATGGTCTGCACTTTTAGGATGCATTAGAATGCATCAGAATGCATTCTGTATTCACTGACATACAAATATATATATATATATATATATATATATATATATATATATATATATATATATATATATAATTTGGTATCCACAGGGTCCCAGACATATAACTCATCTAACCCGGCACTATTGTCCAGCCCTGTGGCTTAATGGATAAGATGCAGGACTTTATATTACAAGGTCCCAGTATCAATCCCAGTCAATGCTCAGCTTTTTTAGTAAGAACCACTGTCAAAGCTATGTCATTGTCTCTGTCACATAAAAGAACAGTATAGAAAAAGAACACTGTCAATATTCAAGTGTCAACTCTCCGTGCCTCTATCCTGTGATATAAACACTCAGATTATCCAGTTTGGGCATCCAAAATCGTTCTTAAATTTGATAACCGTGGTATAAGCATATAAATAGTGGATCCTGTCTTCATTGTCGATCCTAAGAAATGATTCTTGTCTATTGTCTCTCAATCCTATGTCCTTTGTCAATTCTAAGATGTGGTCTTAATCCTTGTCTGTAACACCAAGTACCTGTCCATTTCACCGGTCTGGGGCCCTATGAAATTTCACTGAGTATCATCTCAATATCGGCAAATTCGGCACACTTTGAACTATCAAATGCAGTCAAAGGATTTGCAGAAACCCTGTAGTTTCTATTTGAGCCACAATTTCACTCCAAGTCCCTATTGAGTGATTAGTGGCTGTCCCAAGACTATAAATGATATTACACCAACTTAAATATCTTAGAATGATTAGCTTTATGAATGACAAAACCATATTGCAGGTTGCAGCATTCACAGGTGCATTTACAGCTCCTATTCCACCTGTAGGTGAAAGGCTGCATGCACTGGCAACTTTGGGATGAAAGATTATTCGTTATTTCAACGACATATTTTTTTACAGTGTAAATTATAGAGAGATAATGCATGGGGATCGCACTCATTGGAATAAAATTGTTTTTCATGTTATTCAGATAACCATGGATGTGAAGTTCATGTACATATTCATGTCTCTGCACTGAGAAAACAATGCTAGTCATTTTGACTCACTTAACTGAGTCGAATCGCTGTCACAAGGGTGACTCTGTTATGAGAGTGAGTCAAAGTATATTGACTCTTTTGCAAATCAAAGTCAGAGTGTCTCAGTTATCTGGCTGAGTCAACAGCTGTTGACTCAGTTATCTGGCTGAGTCAACAGCTGTTGACTCAGTTATCTGGCTGAGTCAACAGCTGTTGACTCAGTTAACTGGATGAGTCAACAGCTGTTGACCAGTTAACTGGATGAGTCAACAGCTGTTGACCAGTTAACTGGATGAGTCAACAGCTGTTGACCAGTTAACTGGATGAGTCAACAGCTGTTGACCAGTTGACTGGATGTGTCAACAGCTGTTGACTGTTTAAGCTTGAGAGGTGGGATGTACTTTTTTATTCATCAAATTTGCTCCGCATCATATTATCGACTTAACCTCTGCATACATTTGAAAGTTGCAATAGAGTAGAATGTATTGCAATTAGTCAGTATTTCTTTATACAAATTGTATGTAGATATTGACCTATGATTGCCAAGTATTATGACTATTTGTTACTATCCCTGGACCAAATTGCGATTTTATTAGCCAAAGTCACGATATCTTAAGCATTCTTAGAGCCTATATACAATTTACCATCTCTCTATTTGCATATATCTGTCTCTCTCCCATCCCTCTCTCTCTCTCCCTTCCTTTATCAGTGATCAGTGTCTCTCTCATTCACTCCCTCTTATCTCTCATTATATATCCCTCTCCGAAAACAACTAAAAATAATACCATTCACACAATCTACACTTACTTGAACAGTATGGTAGTTATTGTCTGTCTCAAGTGACGGTTATGGAAGCTATAGTAGTTTGGACAGGGGGAGGGTGAGGGAGTGGGGGTACTGCAAACAAAGAACTGGGCATTCCCATGTGACCTCATGGCGGGAATAGGGCTATGTGAGTCATATCACTTTGACTCATCAGCTGAGTCAAAGTACAATTGACTCAGATGGTAACAGAGTAGAATTGGTTTGACTCAGCAGTACATGCGAGTCAATGGTGGTACAGGAGTAAACTGGGGTTTACTCACTCA
This sequence comes from Acholoe squamosa, assembly GCA_949317995.1. Lineage (NCBI taxonomy): Eukaryota > Metazoa > Annelida > Polychaeta > Phyllodocida > Polynoidae > Acholoe > Acholoe squamosa. Next base: position 44,783 of record OX439047.1, on the reverse strand, counting down.
CTCAAATGGTCTGATAACTAAGCCATCTTGAGTTGACTCAGCTTAATGAGTCATTTTGACTGGCTTAATATTTTTTGTGTGTTATAAAGTTTTCCGCACACAGTACACTTATTAGGACAATTACAATAAATAGTAATGCAAATCCACCTCACGTATAAGTCACGTCCTGAGTTTGGGAGAATGCTGTAAGCTGCACCAGGGGCCTGAGATGGTTGGCATTCCTCAATATAGACCATTATAGGTAAAACTCTGCATAAAGGCTGCACCCTGAAAGACCACTGTACTGGCTACAGGGCAATCCACATTGGGGCATAGGATCTGTATTCCCACTAAACAGGACCCGAGTTGTATTCCCACTAAACAGGACCCGAGTTGTATTCCCACTAAACAGGACCCGAGTTGTATTCCCACTAAACAGGACCCGAGTTGTATTCCCACTAAACAGGACCCGAGTTGTATTCCCACTAAACAGGACCCGAGTTGGGAACAGTCACAACTTAGGGCAAGAGAACGTGATTATCTCCGGAAATTTGGACACGCCACAACATCTTATACTCTAGAAAAAAAAGTCCAGATCCGGGGAATATACCGAGTGTTTCCCAAGAAATACACGAGATCTAGACTTGAGAACTTTCTTGAGTATAAGATGTTAAGGTGTGTCCAAATTTCCAGGGAAAATCACATTCTCTATTCTTGTTGTATTCACAAGTCGAGACTCGAGAAATTCCCGAGTAATTCTCAAGATCTTGTTCAGTGGGTTAACAGCAACTACCACTGTTTTCCAAAAAAATAGAAGCAATCTACTGCAAAGCCTCAGTCTAACAGTGAGGTCTGAAATAGTCCATAACCTGTTGCGTATACGTGGGCTTTTACTTCATCTCAAATTGAATACTGAAGCTCCATAGGTTCAACCAAGGAGCCCCGTATATTGCATCCCCCCATGCAATAACCCTAGCCCGTATTGAAATTTGGAATAGATCAACATGAGGTATATGTAAAAGTTTGCTCAAATTGGTCTGAATGAAATTCTTGCTAGTTTTACCTGTAAACATTTTGTTTTTGACCGATTTTCAAATTTCAAAAGCCAAAATAACGATTAACATAATATTACATGGATATCTGAATAGTATGATGGCCTTAGGGCGTCCATACATGACGATCTGTACTCCAGTCTGCAAAAATGGCACTTAAACTCTTCAAAATTCTTTGTTTCTCAGTCATACTTGGGAACCAATGGTTTGCTGTTGTTCTTGTAGGTAGAATAAAACAGACCGACTCGGGACTTATAAAGCCACTTGTGGGTCTACAGTGTGCATATGGGTTGTATGCCCATGCCGTGGTGTGTCTGGTTATTGTTTGTTATTATCTGTGGTTATCTTACTGTCCTAATCTACACCTGTGTACTCTCACACTCCTATCTCATATTTACTCACCATGCTGTTACACACAACGATGACATACACGTAGCAACTATGACATACACCTTGATTCAGGTATACATGTAGCAACTATGACATACACGTAGCAACTATGACATATACCTTGATCCAGGTATACATGTAGCAACTATGACATACACCTTGATTCAGGTATAAATGTGGCAACTATGAAATACACCTTGATCCAGGTATAAATGTAACAACTTTGACATACGCCTTGATCCAGGTATAAATGTGGCAACTATGACATACGCCTTGATTCAGGTATACATGTAGCAACTATGACATAAGCCTTGATCCAGGTATACATGTAGCAACTATGACATACGACTTGATCCAGGTATACATGTACCAACTATGACATACGCCTTGATCCAGGTATACATGTAGCAACTATGAAATACACCTTGATCCAGGTATAAATGTGGCAACTATGACATACGCCTTGATTCAGTTATACATGTAGCAACTATGACATACGCCTTGATTCAGGTATAAATGTAGCAACTATGACATACGCCTTGATTCAGGTATACATGTAGCAACTATGACATACATGTGGCAACTATGACGTACGCCTTGATTCAGGTATAAATGTAGCAACTATGAAATACACCTTGATCCAGGTATACATGGAGCAACTATAACATACATGTAGCAACTATAACATATACCTTGATTCAGGTATACATGTAGCAACTATGACATACACCTTGATCCAGGTATAAATGTAGCAACTATGACATACGCCTTGATTCAGGTATAAATGTAGCAACTATGACATACGCCTTGATCCAGGTATACATGTAGCAACTATGACATACGCCTTGATTCAGGTATACATGTAGCAACTATGACATACGCCTTGATTCAGGTATACATGTAGCAACTATGACATACATGTAGCAACTATGACATACGCCTTGATCCAGGTATGCATGTGGCAACTATGACATACGCCTTGATCCAGGTATACATGTGGCAACTATGACATACATGTAGCAACTATGACATACGCCTTGATTCAGGTATACATGTGGCAACTATGACATACGCCTTGATTCAGGTATACATGTAGCAACTATGACATACATGTAGCAACTATGACATACACCTTGATCCAGGTATGCATGTAGCAACTATGACATATGCCTTGATTCAGGTATGCATGTAGCAACTATGACATACGCCTTGATTCAGGTATAAATGTGGCAACTATGACATATGCCTTGATTCAGGTATGCATGTAGCAACTATGACATATGCCTTGATTCAGGTATAAATGTGGCAACTATGACATACATGTAGCAACTATGACATACGCCTTGATTCAGGTATGCATGTAGCAACTATGACATACGCCTTGATTCAGGTATGCATGTAGCAATTATGACATAAGCCTTGATCCAGGTATACATGTAGCAACTATGACATACATGTGGCAACTATGACATACGCCTTGATTCAGGTATAAATGTGGTAACTATGACATACGCCTTGATACAGGTATAAATGTGGTAACTATGACATATGCCTTGATTCAGGTATACATGTAGCAACTATGACATAAGCCTTGATCCAGGTATGCATGTAGGAACTATGACATACACCTTGATTCAGGTATAAATGTAGCAACTATGACATACGCCTTGATCCAGGTATACATGTGGCAACTATGACATACGCCTTGATTCAGGTATAAATGTAGCAACTATGACATACATGTGGCAACTATGACATACGCCTTGATCCAGGTATAAATGTGGTAACTATGACATACGCCTTGATCCAGGTATAAATGTGGTAACTATGACATACGCCTTGATTCAGGTATGCATGTAGCAACTATGACATACGCCTTGATTCAGGTATAAATGTAGCAACTATGACATACAAGTGGCAACTATGACATACGCCTTGATTCAGGTATACATGTGGCAACTATGACATACGCCTTGGTCCAGGTATGCATGTAGCAACTATGACATACGCCTTAATCCAGGTATACACGTAGCAACTATGACATACCCCTTGATCCAGGTATACACGTAGCAACTATGACATACGCCTTGATCCAGGTATACATGTAGCAACTATGACATACGCCTTGATCCAGGTATACATGTAGCAACTATGACATACGCCTTGATCCAGGTATACATGTACCAACTATTACATATGCCTTGATTCAGGTAAACATGTAGCAACTATGACATATGCCTTGATCCAGCTATACATGTGGCAACTATGACATACGCCTTGATCCAGGTATACATGTAGCAACTATGACATACGCCTTGATTCAGGTATACATGTGGCAACTATGACATACGCCTTGATCCAGGTATACATGTGGCAACTATGACATACGCCTTGATCCAGGTATACATGTGGCAACTATGACATACGCCTTGATCCAGGTGTACATGTTACAACTATGACATACGCCTTGATTCAGGTATGCATGTGGCAACAATGACATACAGAAGCACTGAGGGGAATACGATCCTAAATTATTCACTGTGAGTTGACATTTGCATATATGCCATGGCCCATGGGTTTAAATTGCTTTTAAATAAAGGATTTCAACAATATTTACTGGTTTTGAAGGCATAGACTTGTCCCAGTTTGTTTTGATCTGCCATGACACCTTGCCCGACAAAATTGGTCACATGATACAGAGATAGCTGCTACTTTTAGTTTCGATATAAATGTTCCTTGCGCAGGGCAATATCTTCTTTTTTAACATGGTGCTAATACTTAGATATACCTTAAAACATTCATAACATATCATTTAACTAGTTCAATCATTTTTTATTTTGCATAAAACTTCTAATAACCATACCTAAATACCAGGTATACATGTGGCAACTATGACATATACCTTGATCCAGGTATACATGTGGCAACTATGACATACATGTAGCAACTATGACATACGCCTTGATTCAGGTATACATGTAGCAACTATGACATATGCCTTGATCCAGGTATACATGTGGCAACTATGACATACATGTAGCAACTTTGACATACGCCTTGATCCAGGTATGCATGTGGCAACTATGACATAAGCCTTGATTCAGGTATAAATGTGGCAACTATGACATAGGCCTTGATTCAGGTATAAATGTAGCAACTATGACATACGCCTTGCTTCAGGTATACATGTGGCAACTATGACATACGCCTTGATTCAGGTATACATGTAGCAACTATGACATACACGTAGCAACTATGACATACGCCTTGATTCAGGTATACATGTGGCAACTAGGACATACGCCTTGATCCAGGTATACATGTAGCAACTATGACATACGCCTTGATCCAGGTATACATGTAGCAACTATGACATACATGTAGCAACTATGACATACACCTTGATTCAGGTATACATGTGGCAACTATGACATACGCGTTGATTCAGGTATACATGTAGCAACTATGACATAATCCTTGATCCAGGTATACATGTAGCAACTATGACATACGCCTTGATTCAGGTATACATGTGGCAACTATGACATATGCCTTGATCCAGGTATACATGTAGCAACTATGACATACGCCTTGATCCAGGTATACATGTAGCAACTATAACATATACCTTGATCCCGGTATACATGTTACAACTATGACATAAGCCTTGATTCAGGTATGCATGTGGCAACAATGACATACAGAAGCACTGAGGGGAATACGATCCTAAATTATTCACTGTGAGTTGACATTTGCATATATGCCATGGCCCATGGGTTTAAATTGCTTTTAAATAAAGGATTTCAACAATATTTACTGGTTTTGAAGGCATAGACTTGTCCTGGTTTGTTTTGATCTGCCATGACACATTGCCCGACAAAAATTGGTCACGTGATACGGAGCTAGCCGCTACTTTTAGTTTCGATATAAATGTTCCTTGCGCAGGGCAATATCTTCTTTTTTAACATGGTGCTAATACTTAGATATACCTTAAAACATTCATAACATATCATTTAACTAGTTCAATCATTCTTTTTTGCATAAAACTTCTAATAACCATACCTAAATACAAAACTAGTTAGCTCTGTTTAAATTTCAAAATGGCGCCACTGAATATGCGAGGATCGTATTCCACGCCCCCATTGAATACGGCGTAAGTAGTACTAATCTATAGTGTCGTCGATATTAGCCATGGCATAAGTCTTGATTCAGGTATACATGTGGCAACTATGACATACGCCTTGATTCAGGTATACATGTAGCAACTATGACATAAGCCTTGATTCAGGTATGCATGTAGCAACTATGACATACGCCTTGATCCAGGTATACATGTAGCAACTATGACATAAGCCTTGATTCAGGTATACATGTAGCAACTATGACATACGCCTTGATCCAGGTATACATGTGGCAACTATGACATACGCCTTGATTCAGGTATACATGTAGCAACTATGACATACGCCTTGATTCAGGTATACATGTGGCAACTATGACATATGCCTTGATTCAGGTATACATGTGGCAACTATGACATATGCCTTGATTCAGGTATACATGTGGCAACTATGACATATACCTTGATCCAGGTATACATGTGGCAACTATGACATATGCCTTGATCCAGGTATACATGTAGCAACTATGACATACGACTTGATTCAGGTATAAATGTGGCAACTATGACATATGCCTTGATTCAGTTATACATGTGGCAACTATGACATACGCCTTGATCCAGGTATACATGTAGCAACTATGACATACGCCTTGATCCAGGTATACATGTGGCAACTATGACATATGCCTTGATTCAGGTATACATGTAGCAACTATGACATACGCCTTGATTCAGGTATAAATGTGGCAACTATGACATACGCCTTGATTCAGGTATACACATGGCAACTATGACATATACCTTGATTCAGGTATACATGTAGGAAGAATCATATGCCTAGATTTAGGCTTTACTTCATGTGAATAACACAGCCTCATAGGTTCAACCCTTTAAGGGCTACTGATACATAAATGCATCATGTCCGTTGGTCATCATGATGCACCAATGAAGTGCTGGCGTGTAATCTCGCCAGCACTTCATTGGTGCATCATGACGACCAATGGGCATGATGCATTAATGCATCAGCAGCCCTTAAAGCGTTGAGCACATACTGTAAAAAAATGGCGGCGAAATAACATCGGAATCCTCGTCTCAAAGTTGCCAGAGATTCCTCATTATTTTCAGAATGATTCCTTGTACCTCCATACTACCACCTGTGGTTTCTTGTAAAAACTACACTGAATCCCTCCTATATGATTACCATGGTTCTTCCTTCAGTTTTACAAGGATACCCAGTGATACCTTGTAAATTTAACAGTTATCCCTCGGAAACCTTAAGCGTTTCCGGAAACCTACGAGAGGTGGATTCGCGCATGCGCAGTCAGTTCAGGAAAACGCGGCAACAACAACAGTCAGTTCTTACAGTTCACCACTGTTTTAGCCTGGTAAGTACAGTTCTTCTTATTATCTAGCACTCCCTGTTTCAGGGAACCTGTATAAAAGTATTCTGCAGCCCTTGGTTCTCCCCGGAACCTCGGATGTTCAGCAGATTCTTAATTATTTAGGTTTTTTGTACTGCCTCCCCTCGTGCCTGGATCGACGCCGGGAACTAGGTCACGGTGGCGTCCTTCTAGCTGGGCTGCCCCAGCTCTGGACTAACCTGCACCCCCTGGTGCCAAACTGTCCAGTTTTACACTTATTAGAGCCTTAATGATCGATTTGCTGTCCCCAGCAGCTCACAGATCAGTCTAGGACGAGTTATTCGCCCTGGTCGCCTCTAAATCACTCACATTTGCTCAGAAATCACTCAGTTTACCTCGTCCCCCGACGACCTGAGCTGGAGCGACACCCCTCACGCACGGCCGGCCCAGACCCTCGCCGCCGTGGCCGAGTGGGTTAAGGCGCTGGAAGAGTTCCTCCAGTCACCGTCTTTTAGCGGGGCGCTAGTGTACATCAAGACGTCGTGGGTTCGAATCCTGCTGGTGGCGCAGTTAAGCGCACGGACGCGTTCCGCTGTCGGAAGACGCAGGTTTGAACCCCACCCTCGGCGCACATCAGGACGTCGTGGGTTCGAATCCTGCTGGCGGCGCAGTTAGGCGCACGGACGCGTTTCGCTGTCGGAAAACGCAGGTTCGAACCCCACCCTTGGCGTACATCAAGGCGTCGTGGGTTCGAATCCTGCTGGTGGCGCAGTTAGGCGCCTATTTCCAGGGAAATCCCTGACAACTTACATCTCTGGATCTGTAATCTACTATGTACATCAGGTTATAACTATATATTAGATATCTGATAAAACATGAGTGGAAGGAAGACCGGAAGACGTGCTACCCGCAGCCATGCTATGAGTGACACGAGCTCCACCAATGGTGACGCCGCCACCGGTGACAATGAACCCTAGCACCGACATCACTGACACTCAAGGTGTTGGGGCTGGGAGTAACACGGCGACACCAACGCCGTTCAACCTCTCGGCCATGCTTCAGGGTCTGAACTCGGGTATGTTCATGGGCCAGATGCTGTCATCAATGATGATGCAGATGATGTAGGGTCAGGCTCAGGCCACGACCCAGGAAGAGGAAGACGCGGCGGAAGAGTTGGAGCCGGAACCAGCAGCTTCCAACGCGCTGCCACCGGCCAAGCTCCATGACCTGATGACGGAAAGGATCATCAAGGAGAAGGAGAAGTCCAAGAACGGGAAGGACCTCTCGCCACTAGTGAGTGACTTCCTGGGGTCGCTCTTCTCGGAGAAGAGGACACGGGCGGACCTCGACCTCGTCCACGGGTCCTATCCACAGCCAGACAACGCGGCCAAGCTAGTAGCACCTGACCTGGAACCTGCACTGCAGGCACTGCTGAACAGGCCGGGCAGCACTGAATACCTCAAGAGGGACGAAGCACTGAAGAAGCTCCAGATGCATCTGGCGAAAGCGATGCTAGCTTTCCAGCCGGTCATCGAACTGTGGCTCTCTCGAGGATCGTCAGACTCTAAGTTGGATGACTGCGGAGAGTCATTCCTAGATGGCTTGCAGCTGATCGTCGATAGCACGATCAACGCTATTACGGCTCGCTGAAAGGATCTCCTCAAGCCGGTAATCATGCCCAAGTATGGGGAACACCTCCTAAAGAAGGCAGGCAACGATCCTAAATACCTGCACGGTGGTAACCTTGAAGAGGCCATCAAGGAAGTGGATGCAGCCCATAAGATGGCGGAGAAGCTGGAAAAGTCCCAGCCGAAGACTGCCCCTGGGAAGGCCAAACCCGCTCCAAAGCCGCAGCAACGAAGGCCGTACCCACCTAAATGGCCCAACAACGCTCAAATGGCCATGGGCATGCAGGGGATGAATTTCCCCTGAATGCCCATAGTCTTCCCGCAGATGGGCTACAACACGGCACTACGGTTCAGCGCCCCACGCAACCCTCGGCCCCCGGCCCCACCCGCTGCAGCAGCCGGAAAGAAGCCTGGTTTTCAGAAATAGGGCCCTTGGAGGAGCAGGCAAGTCCCCTTATGTTTATTCACACTGCTAAAAACTTTGTAGCTGGGAGCATATCTAGATATGTCAGCCAGTGGATGGGAATAACTAGAGACCCCTGGGTACTGGGCATGGTAAAAGGGATTTCCATACCGTTCGAAGACCTCGTACCCTGTCAGGACAGAACGCCCTTCCCTTATGTCTTAGGCCCTGATAAGGAGGTCCATGTCGACAAAGAAATAGCCAAACTGCTAGACAAAGGGGTAGTAAAAATGGTCGAACCGACAGAGGGTCAATTCATCTCAAATGTCTTTGTCAGGCCAAAACCAAATGGTGACTTTAGACTCATTTTAGATCTCTCGAAAATGAACGAATCGGTTCAGTATGAACATTTTAAAATGACCAGCCTGAATACAGCAATAGAGATGCTGAGACCCAGCTGTTACATGTCGTTCATTGACCTTAAAGACGCTTATTACTCTGTATCAGTCAGAGATGAAGATCGAAAATTCCTTAGATTCCTTTGGAAATATAACCTCTATGAATTCCAAGCTATGCCCAATGGGCTAGCTTGTGCCCCTCGCATATTCACTAAGATTCTTACCCCAGTGTTCTCCAATCTCAGGGAGATGGGACATGAGTGTTTCCAGTACATAGATGATTCCTTCGTACTGGGGAAGACAGAGGCACAATGCAGGCAGACGACCCACAAACTAGCCCAAGATCTAGATAGGTTGGGGTTCGTAGTGCATACAGGAAAATCAGTTTTTGCACCTACACAAAATATAATTTTCTTAGGGTTCCACCTAGACTCCGTCACTATGACAGTCCGGCCCACTAAAGAGAAGGTTGAAAAATTCAACATGGCTATCTGAAACCTAGCCAATACCAATGACCCCTACACCAGCAGGGACATAGCGGGGATTGTGGGCCTCATGACTTCTCTCTCGCCGGGGGTCCAATATGGCCCGGCACATATTAAGGGCCTAGAAAGAGAAAAGAACCTTGCTCTGGAAAGGTACAAGGGAAACTTCGACTCACCTATGGTTATTGGTGAGGAAGGCTTAGAGGATATCAGTTGGTGGCTGGAACACCTCCCCACAGCTTCCAAGCGCATTCCAAATGAGGGGGCAGATTTTGAAATCATAACAGATGCCTCTGGTACAGGGTGGGGCGCCAACAGGGGCGCCACTTCCACCAAAGGTATTTGGAAGGAGGAGGAGGTAGACCTCCACAGTAACATTCATGAGCTAACAGCCATAAAATTAGGCCTCGATGCACTAGTCACAGAGAACGGGGTCAATGTGAAAATCAGGACTGACAATACTACATCACTGGCTTACGTCAGGAAAATGGGTGGGGTTAAGTCTAAACCATGCAATAAGATAGCCAAAGAAATTTGGGAATGGTGTGAAGAACGGGACATTTGGCTAACAATAAACCACATCCCGGGGAAGGATAACGTCCTGGCTGACTACCTGTCTAGACACTTCTCGCATGACCTAGAGTGGGAACTAAGTGAAAAGATTTTCAAAAATGTAATATCTTTAGCAAGCCTGAGATAGATCTCTTTGCTTCTCGAGCAAACAAAAAGTGGAATAACTATATGTACATTTTTCCTCCTTTCAGCCTCTTGGGGCCCGTGATACAGCGGATCGGGCTGGAGCAGGTGAGGGCTATCCTGATAACACCAGACTGGCCGGGACAGCCCTGGTACAGCGGACTACAGCGGTCCAGGTGGCGGATGCTCAGGTTCAGGAAGGCCAAGGGCAACCTTTGTCATCTGGGGAAGCCGGCCAACAAAGAGCGACTGTCGGCGACCCCACTCCTGACATTTCGGACATTCTGAAAGCAGAACTATCTCGCCAGGGATTTGACGGCCACGCCATCGAACTTATCACGCAAGCCCGTAGGCCTGCCACAAGGAAGACGTACAACACATACCTTCGTAAGTGGTATGCCTTCTGTGCAGACACTGACACACAAATCCTCCAACCGTCGATCCAACGAGTGTGCAAGTTCCTGGCGAAATTGGCCAAAAACAAAAACGGATACACCGCGCTAAACGCTGCTCGTTGTGCGCTCTCGGCCATTCTGGGCAACTTCCAAGGCCAATCAGTGGGCCAGCACCCCTACGTAAAGCTGCTTCTGAAGGGGGCTTATGAGATGAACCCACCGGCCCCTAGATACCAGGAGTTCTGGGATGTGAGGAGGGTTCTAGACCTCCTGCAGACCTGGGACAATGGCACCACCGCACTCAGGGAGCTCTCCATGAAACTGGCCACTTTGCTCCTCTTAGTCACATCACAAAGAGGCCAGACCATCGTCAACCTTTCCATCCAAGGTTTGAAAATGGGAGACAAGGTGGTATTCAGGATGACAAGACTCCTAAAGTCTAACAGGTTGGGGGACCCTCTCAACACGATAGTCCTGAGGAAGTTCGACCAGAACCCGAGGGTGTGTGTTGTTAGGTGCCTAGAAGAGTACCTGAAACGCACCCAAAACAAAAGGAAGAGCGAGAAAAACCTCTTGGTCAGCTTCGTCTCGCCCCACCGCGGTATCTCCCGTGATACACTTAGCCGTTGGGTCATGGTCGTGCTTAAAAAGGCTGGCATTGATGTCAACCAATACAAGCTACACTCCACCCGAGGGGCCTCGGCCTCAGGCATCCTTAAAGTGGGAGGAAACCTCAACACCCTCATGAGGAGAGCGGGTTAGAGGCAGGCGGAGTCTTTTGCGAAGTACTACCACAAACCAATCGAGGACGTGGTAGGGGGAAATGCGCTCCTCGAACAGTGACTGTTTCTAGAGACTGCATATATACCACTTCTTTCAAGCTACACCTTCTGTTAAATATATATTGGATACTAAAAAGATTGTGTTTGGTTTTCTGTTAGGGGATTCAATTGCTCTGAAACTCTCGTAGGTTTCCGGAAACGCTTAAGGTTTCTGAGGGATAATTTTGAAATTATTCGAGACTTACCTGTAAGTTGAGGTATAATTAAGATTATACTGAGGGAACCTAGCGGTTCAGGGAATATACGCCCTACCCACCCTCCCTCAACTTACTCGTACACTCGTCAAGTAGACATTATCTATAATAATGAATATATTCAGGGGGATATGGCTTACACATCCCAGTATATTTATTTTATTAGTTGTAGGCTTTCATCCCCCAACAGGCTCTTAAGGACTGACTGTGCATGCGCGAATCCACCTCTCGTATATTCCCTGAACCGCTAGGTTCCCTCGGTATAATCTTAATTATACCTCAACCTACAGGTAAGTCTCGAATGATTTCAAAATTACTTTTTACAGCGACCCTAATGTAATAACGTGTCTTGATCTGCACCCCTAAAGACTTTTTTACAGTGAATTTGCTATTGATAGTTAATAAAAGGAAATGAATACAGAGATAACCCGGGTATCAACGATGCATTTGGCTAATGTCGGCTTATATTGGGACAATGTCGGCTTATATTGGGCCAATGTCACTCATTGGAATACATAAATTTTCCTTGAACCACCACTCTGTCTAAGAGAGTCACACAACTTACCCGGCCTGGTCTCTCTATGCACGTTTGGGGGATATCTCCCTATACAGCTGGGGGGCGCATTAAACCTTCATTATCATGGTGAAGTCATTATTGTATGTGTTTGATTCATTGTATTGTTCGGTGAAAGTTCTACCAGCAATCATATAGATGTAGATGACCAACTAATTGCACTTTGAGGCCATAAATACACAGCATGAGTGGCTATGGTGTTTTCTCGGCTCCTACTGCCTATAATTAGGGAAGGCATGGCTGTAAGGCCCGAGATGTCTCAATACAGTCTAGAGCAAGACCACAGCCATGACCAAGTGCATTATTCCCGTTATAAGACAGAAAAAATAACCCAACAGCCACCTGACAATACATGGATATCAATTGTGAAGTCTAAAGGTGAGATGAAGTTAACCTCCCTTGCCAGGAGTGCATTATCCATCTAGATAATGCACGGTCAATCAGCCAATCAGAATGCAGCATTCAGGATAATGCACTCTGACTTTGCCCAGCAGTGTTTTAACTCCATCCATGGCATTCTTTGGCGCATAATAAACACAAACTCTTTGACATCACTAAAGTAAAGGTGGATCATGCCCATTGATCGTCACTGATTCCGAAGTTTGTCGACCCCGCAGGATTTGATGAAGTTAGTACTGGCAAGTTACTCGCCAGAGCTGCATTCGTGCATCATGAAAACCAATGGGCATGATGCACCAGTCTCCAATTAGCACCAGACTGTATCATAGCAACCAATTGGCATGATGCATTAATGTAATTTGAGCACATGTATCTAGCAGGCTGAATGCCTAACCATTCAAGGGCCGCTGATGCATTCATGCATCTTAACCATTGGCTGTTATGATGCATGAATGTAGCTCCGGTGGGTAACTCATCAGGGCTACATTCAAGCATCATGCCGGTTGATTAAGTCCCGGCGGATCAGTATGATGCACAACTGATATGCTGTTTTATGACGAGAAGACTTGTCAGCACTTCATTAGTGCATCATGCTGATCAATGGGCATGATGCACTCCTGCATCATCAGCCTTAAAGGGTTAGCCAGTTATACATTGAGAACTAGGTCCTATATCAGGTAGGTGTATAGCTATATCAGCTACACGGCCACAGGTTATCCTTATCTACAGAAATACCATGTATAGAATGCACGGTAATAAACTGCACAGCTTATAATACACAAGTATACTGCGCCTTGTAGGATCAGCGGAAGTTGGGGAAGTGTCTTATAGGCTGGGATGTATTTGTATAGCACAGTGTATACTAAAAATTCAGAATATTTCCCCTACCAGGGCATTAGAGGATGGGAATGAGTGAGGGCACACCTTATACATGAGGTGCGCCTTATATGCTATGTATTACAGCTGGTATGATAAGGATCTCTCCCCCATACAACTGTCTCTTGATAACAGTATACAACTGTAATAGTGATGGAGTGACTTGAACTCTTTTTAGGCCCTGGTGACAAGTTCATTTCCTTTTAATGCCACAGTCCAGCACTGATCTCTATTAGCAAAGCACACAGTTAGTTCTCTTGATGGACATATAAAAAGCTTTTGATCTATTTCTGACCGATTGATATCAACACCCATTTCCTTCTCTAAATTTCAGAGGAAATAGAATGAATATGCCCAGAAGCCTTCCTGTATAATTTTGTTCTGGATAATATGGTTGCTTTGAATGTGGGGTCCCTCAAGGCTGCATTATGGGACCTTTAGCTGTCTTTACTTGGCATGAGACAAAAGTCTCCCATAGCCATGTCAATGTCCTGGAGATATCCCATAGCCATGTCAATGTCCTGGAGATATCCCATAGCCATGTCAATGTCCTGGAGATATCCCATAGCCATGTCAATGTCCTGGAGATATCCCATAGCCATGTCAATGTCCTGGAGATATCCCATAGCCATGTCAGTGTCCTGGAGATATCCCATAGCCATGTCAGTGTCCTGGAGATATCCCATAGCCATGTTATTTTCTTTGAGTGGGAAGCAGTCAGAAGTGAGCTAACCCTATAAAGGCCACATGTAACAACCATCCAGGATACTCCATGAGTACACTCACAAGACACCCTTTCTGCTTGCCTGTTCATATCAGTACACAATGTCTATTTGAGGGATGTTATTACATTAATGCACCATGCCTATTACCCCTTGGCCGATGCATGAATTGATGCAAATCGAAAAGAAGCTAGAACCATTAACCATTCATTTAAGGACCACAAATGCATTAATGCATCATGCTGAGCCTTTGGGATAGGCATAGATAGAACTCACCAGCACTTTATTGGTGCATCATGATGACTAATGTACATGATACACTTCTGCATCAGCGGTCCTCAAAGGGTCAAGGTGTATATATGGAGGCAGCCAACTGTTGGTTCACAGCCACCTGTCCATCTTAGCACCTTTAAAAGAAAAGACCTTTTTCCATATTGATTTATTTTGGTAGTCTGTGGGATAATAAACAAGATTCTGGCATCCTTATTGAAATATGCGTTACTATAAATGAGAGCAGCTGGCCTTTCTGCTGCATTGTATGACATCACAATTGACCAAATACAGCAGAACTGTGACTGTACAGCACTGCTAGACTACAGCGAAAAGCTCTCCATATCTTTCCTTGGACCATGGTTGTTCATTTTCATTGATAAATGGCATTAAATGACCTAGGAGAGGGTTCCTAAATGATATCATAATGTTGTCCACTTCAATGCTCTATTTATAAACCTGTTTTACAACAGCCTCTATACATAATCAATGCATCACCTGCTGCATTTGGTCAATTGTGACGTCATGCAATGCAGAAGAAAGGTCCGCTGCTCTTCCCTATAGTAATGCATATTTGACTAAACATGCCAAAATCTTGTTTTTTAGCACAAAGTCTACCAAAATAAATCAACATGGAAAAAGGGTGGTCTTTTCTCTTAATGCCTATTGTGTATTAAGGGCCCCTAATGCAGGAACAAGTATCTTAACCCACTAACTATTTAAGGGCCGCTGATGCATCAGTGCATCATGCCTTGGTCGTGATGATGCATGAATGCAGCAATGGTGAGTAACTCACCAGGGCTACATTGATGCATCATGCCGGGTTGATTCACTCCCAGAGGGTTGGCACGATGCACCAATGTAGTGCTGGCTAGGAGACTTGCCAGCACTACATCGGTGCATCATGACGATGCTCCAGGAGTGTATGTATGAACCTTGTATGTATGAATAGTGCCTTGGTGAGTTACTCTGCAGGGCTGCATTCATGCATCAAGACAAACACACGGCATAATGTAGTCATGCCAACCACACGGCATGATGCACTCCTGCATTAGTCATGCCAACCACACGGCATGATGCACTCCTGCATTAGTCATGCCAACCACACGGCATGATGCACCCCTGCATTAGTAGTGACAACCACACGGCATGATGCACTCCTGCATTAGTAGTGACAACCACATGGCATGATGCAATCCTGCATTAGTAGTGACAACCACATGGCATGATGCACTCCTGCATTAGTAGTGACAACCACACGGCATGATGCACTCCTGCATTAGTAGTGACAACCACACGGCATGATGCACTCCTGCATTAGTAGTGACAACCACATGGCATGATGCAATCCTGCATTAGTAGTGACAACCACACAGCATGATGCACTCCTGCATTAGTAGTGACAACCACACAGCATGATGCACTCCTGCAGTAGTCATGCCAACCACACGGCATGATGCAATCCTGCATTAGTAGTGACAACCACACGGCATGATGCACTCCTGCATTAGTAGTGACAACCACACAGCATGATGCACTCCTGCATTAGTCATACCAACCACACGGCATGATGCACTCCTGCATTAGTAGTGACAACCACACAGCATGATGCACTCCTGCATTAGTAGTGACAACCACACGGCATGATGCACTCCTGCATTAGTAGTGACAACCACACGGCATGATGCACCCCTGCATTAGTAGTGACAACGACACGGCATGATGCACTCCTGCATTAGTAGTGACAACCACACGGCATGATGCACCCCTGCATTAGTAGTGACAACCACACGGCATGATGCAATCCTGCATTAGTCATGCCAACCACACGGCATGATGCAATCCTGCATTAGTAGTGACAACCACACGGCATGATGCACTCCTGCATTAGTCATGCCAACCACACGGCATGATGCAATCCTGCATTAGTAGTGACAACCACACGGCATGATGCAATCCTGCATTAGTCATGCCAACCACATGGCATGATGCACTCCTGCATTAGTAGTGACAACCACACGGCATGATGCACTCCTGCATTAGTAGTGACAACCACACGGCATGATGCAATCCTGCATTAGTAGTGACAACCACACGGCATGATGCACTCCTGCATTAGTAGTGACAACCACACGGCATGATGCACTCCTGCATTAGTAGTGACAACCACACGGCATGATGCACTCCTGCATTAGTCATGCCAACCACACGGCATGATGCACTCCTGCATTAGTAGTGACAACCACACGGCATGATGCACTCCTGCATTAGTAGTGACAACCACACGGCATGATGCACTCCTGCATTAGTAGTGACAACCACACGGCATGATGCACTCCTGCATTAGTCATGCCAACCACACGGCATGATGCACCCCTGCATTAGTAGTGACAACCACACGGCATGATGCACTCCTGCATTAGTAGTGACAACCACATGGCATGATGCAATCCTGCATTAGTAGTGACAACCACACGGCATGATGCACTCCTGCATTAGTAGTGACAACCACACGGCATGATGCACTCCTGCATTAGTAGTGACAACCACACGGCATGATGCACCCCTGCATTAGTAGTGACAACCACATGGCATGATGCAATCCTGCATTAGTAGTGACAACCACACGGCATGATGCACTCCTGCATTAGTAGTGACAACCACATGGCATGATGCACTCCTGCATTAGTCATGCCAACCACACGGCATGATGCACTCCTGCATTAGTAGTGACAACCACACGGCATGATGCACTCCTGCATTAGTCATGCCAACCACACGGCATGATGCAATCCTGCATTAGTAGTGACAACCACACGGCATGATGCACTCCTGCATTAGTAGGCATTATAGGTTTGGTCACAGTAATAGTTTATGTTGGTAATATTCGGATGTCTTATGGTTCTCAATGAATGATCTCTCCAATGAAGTGTTGGCGAGCAGTCTCACCAGCACTTCTGCATCAGCGGCCTTTAAAGGGTTAAGTCTGACCCTACATTAAATCTTATTATATTTTTATTGGATCGACTCTACTTGGTCTTAACCAGACCTATATAGGGCAAAATAAAACCTTATCTATAGATTAAGAAAAGAATTCTGGGACTTCTTTTAGGTATCCTTTGTTTTTTTATGATGTAGGGTTATCGATTGATATTTGAATTGATTTAGGAATTCACCAAGGGGTCAGTCATTTCCCAAAATAAGGCCATTTTGTTATAGGAGAGAGGGTACAA
Organism: Acholoe squamosa; assembly: GCA_949317995.1. NCBI lineage: Eukaryota > Metazoa > Annelida > Polychaeta > Phyllodocida > Polynoidae > Acholoe > Acholoe squamosa. The sequence continues at coordinate 26,763 of OX439047.1, read as the reverse complement.
TGGTAATATAACTGATAACTAGAGGCCTGGCACTCTTCAGCCGTGAAGAAATATCTCCAACCTTTCATTAAGACAATAATAAACACTTTCCCAAAGGAAATGCTAAACACTTAGCCAGAATGATATCTTCTTACAAAAGTAAGGCAAAAGTCTTCCTGCAAGAGATAACATTTCAGAAATTCATGACAAATGAAATTAGTAGAAATCGCTGTACTGACCTCCCTTGCACGGCGTCATGTGGTCTGAGTGCTGGGCGCGCCATCCTTGGATCATTTCAAACTCCCCGTTGTCTCTCTGTATGGGGAAGGTCATAGACAGGACACGTGCTGCGGGCCTCATCATGGCCAGGATCCCTCGTACACGCCTCTCACGCTCCTCCAGGGGTGTCCTCGATGGTAGAGATGACACCAGGTCTGCTTCCAGCAGTGCTGCAGCACGGTCAAAGTACTGGGTCACCATCTCTGAGAAACTCAGCGCATCATCCGCATCCGGCTCTGGTAGCGCCTCAGAAGACATCCCACGGGAAGACAGCGGTAGGACGGCTCTCTGACGGAGCAAGGAGCTATTGCTGCTGAGCAGTGCCCGGCATTTCTGCAGTGTCTTGAACATCGTGACTGATTGAACTGAATGAGACTGATTGTATCCTGATTATATCCCACAATGACTGTCTCGGTAGACAAGTCTCAGACTGTTGACTGTAACCTGGTCAGCTGACTGCACTGTCCTACACACTCTGCCCTACACACTGACTGGGCTGGTCTGGAAGTCATTTCTTAACATCCAACGACTAGCCCCCACCACTACGACTTAAAACATGTCAAATAACAGCATATTTTCACTACGACTGGACTTTGCAGATTGGCACTACACCCAGTTATACCATGCAGTCGTAGTAGCTGTACATAGAGCAGACTATACCAGTCTATACCTGCACTACACTAAGGCCAATACCATGTATCTAATCGTAGGTACTATGTGTAAGACCAAACCTTAACCCACATTTACTTGCACTCATCTAGGCAAAGGGGCATGAATAAGCGTTCCTTCACTCTATCATGCAGCAATATATAGAAAGCTGTTCTATTTTCAAGCACCCTCGACAAAATAACAAGCAGTCACATCGTGCCCCAAAGCTATTCAAAGCCTCAGGGGATTGGGTCTGATTTAGGATCTTATTTTAGACCCCATTCACCTGAGTCATCAGCAGCTACTCTCACAGTGAAATCTCTTTCTAAAAGAAGCAGTCATCTCACGTTTCAGGTAAGTTATTGCATTATTCTGCACTAGGCACTTTCTCTATTATAGTTTCCTCTATTATTCCCGATTCTAGCATTCCCACACATCTAATTTTGCATCTGATGTTAGACACTAGGTACATACTACATAGCAGATGGTGTCACTGATTCTAATGAGTGCAATGTAAGTGAAACCAGCCTTACTAATGCCAGACTGGTATGGGGCCTACACTATGACTGCCTAGTACGACTGCTTGGTACTATCATTGGGCAGGTCTTACAGTGCCTGGCCTAACATATGAGCCTGGGGTTACTTTGGTAGTCGTAGTGGTGTAATCCTTAGAGGGGCTAAGCCCAGACTTCATTCTGCATACCTGTGCTATAATATGGAAGACAGCAGTCGTAGTTCGTTAAGAAATGGCCTCCTGACCAATATGTACTTTGTGCTCTAGGCACTGTGACTATGGCCTACCTTCTGTCTAACCCCCCTCCCCCCCACACACACACACTGCATGTGAGTAGAGCAGTGGAAGGGCGAGAGATAAGGACAAGCAGAGACAGGTATGACTGTAAAACCCACCACATGTAAACTCCACCTGCTGATAAGCCACACCCTGAACTAGTAAGCTATACGCTCTCAGAAATAATCTACCAGCGATTCTAGTAAAACTGAACAGTGAACCATTGTAATCGTATCGCAATTAATCACTGTAGTTTCCACAATGAAGCCCCAGATTGCATTATGGTGGCAGAAGGAATCTCCATGAAAATAGTAATCTCTTGAAACAAGGATTTTGAGACAAGGATTTAGTCGTTATTCCGATGACTTTTTTTTAAGTATAGGCTGCACCCTGGTTTTTATTTTAGTACAATTCTTTTGGGCATAACCCTACTTATACCTAAGTCACACAAGAAAATGTTTTCAAAATAATGAAGGAAACCTCGTCCCGAGGTTTCCAGAGATCCATCATTATTTCCACGGAGATTCCTTGTAATGTATGTGTGTACTACTTTACTGCCACCTGGGGCTTCTTTTTTTCAGTTTTATGAGGATCCCTGGTAGATTCAACAGTTATTTTTCACAGTGCACTGAAATGGCCTGTAAGCTGTGTTTCATAAGCAGGGTTTTACAGCACCTTTTATGGTCTGCACAGGCAGGTGTCATGGTGTCCCAGTAAGCACTGATAAGAGCAATGATATCACTGGTGCTGATAGCTGCAGTTCTGGTGCACGCAGTGAACAGACAAAAATCAAATGCTGGTTTTGTATAGGGAATAGTTGGTAGAGGCACCATTGTAGGTATCCTCTTCTTGTCATAATGTACGGTTTATAAACAGAACTGAATTACTATGGGGTACATTGTCAATTACCATCCTTAGGGGGGCTTCACCCTTGGGGAAGACTGCAAGAGGTGAATCGATTATAGTATATATGCCAGAGACGAGGTCTATATCAATAAAGATTGGTTACCATAGCTTCTTGTATGAGCTGATACCCGCCATTTTAAATGTTTACCTGCACCCAGAAGGAGACTGGAGTTTCGATTGAGACATATAATACAACCAGGGGATTGACAATCGGCCCTTTACTCTTATGTCTATGGAATCGTATCGTATCACTGACCACTGCTGACGAGTGCTGGAGCAGCCTGCCTACCTTGTAGGGTGAGTATAATAAAGTGCTGACGAGTGCTGGAGCAGCCTGCCTACCTTGTAGGGTGAGTATGATGAAGTGCTGACGAGTGCTGGAGCAGCCTGCCTATCTTGTAGGGTGAGTATAATAAAGTGCTGACGAGTGCTGGAGCAGCCTGCCTATCTTGTAGGGTGAGTATAATGAAGTGCTGACGAGTGCTGGAGCAGCCTGCCTATCTTGTAGGGTGAGTATAATGAAGTGCTGATGAGTGCTGGAGCAGCCTGCCTATCTTGTAGGGTGAGTATGATGCAGTGCTGACGAGTGCTGGAGCAGCCTGCCTATCTTGTAGGGTGAGTATGATGAAGTGCTGACGAGTGCTGGAGCAGCCTGCCTATCTTGTAGGGTGAGTATGATGAAGTGCTGACGAGTGCTGGAGCAGCCTGCCTATCTTGTAGGGTGAGTATGATGAAGTGCTGACGAGTGCTGGAGCAGCCTGCCTATCTTGTAGGGTGAGTATAATAAAGTGCTGACGAGTGCTGGAGCAGCCTGCCTATCTTGTAGGGTGAGTATAATGAAGTGCTGATGAGTGCTGGAGCAGCCTGCCTACCTTGTAGGGTGAGTATAATGAAGTGCTGACGAGTGCTGGAGCAGCCTGCCTACCTTGTAGGGTGAGTATAATGAAGTGCTGACGAGTGCTGGAGCAGCCTGCCTACCTTGTAGGGTGAGTATAATGAAGTGCTGACGAGTGCTGGAGCAGCCTGCCTACCTTGTAGGGTGAGTATAATGAAGTGCTGACGAGTGCTGGAGCAGCCTGCCTACCTTGTAGGGTGAGTATGATGAAGTGCTGACGAGTGCTGGAACAGCCTGCCTACCTTGTAGGGTGAGTATGATGCCCTGATGCATTACTGCCTTTAAAGGTTTTTTTTTCAATGAAACAATTAATGCCTGCAGCAGGTTGGAAAGATCAGTCCCAATGAATGAATGAATCTGTGGTGGGGTAGGTTTGTGGCACTGCCTACATTCTGCTCACTACAACCCCTGCTACCACACCTAGTAGGTCACAAGTTGGTTAAACACTGTCCCGATAGCTCAGTGGTAGAGCAACCGCTTCAGAGTTGCAGGATCCGGGTTCAAGTACCAGTTGGGATTGGGCTTTTCCACATGCGCCACTACATATCTAAGCCTCTGATTGTTCAAAGGTTTTGCATAGTTCAAGCTAAATGTTGTTGATTTTTCAATGGAACAATACCAGAAGCATAATTGAAAAATGCTTTGATCACATCTCACTTGGGCTGCATTTTTCTGTCATGGGAATGTTTCATGCAATGCCAACACCTACCATATTGACAAAACTGGCCAATCCGTCAATGTCCCTCACCAAACTTTGATTTCCTAGTCCCAGGCATGTACAAATTGCTACTCTGATAGCGATAGCCATCTAATCATGATATGAGTCAGGACACATGCCTAGTTGTGTATAGTGGGACAGGGGGCCTGGGACAGGCAGACCTAGACCGGGAGGTGTAGCGTCAGCATGGTGCGCGATTGGTGGACTGTGGCCCACGGATGACATTCCCCCTGCATGGGGAGGGAGGGGGCACTTCCTATCTATCATACAGTGTCTGTGCACAAACAAGCCTTTGTAGTTTCCTGACAAATATTGCAGATTTTGGGCCCTTTTCTAATGGATTAAATATGAAGGGAAAGCCAAATCAAGGATGAGAGCGCAAAAACCACCTATTGAATAAAGTTGTGACAATAATCATGATGAAGAGCAGGCCTTGGTACAAGCACACTTTATGTCTGACTGAGTTCCCCATAGATTCTAAGCAAGACACTCCTGTAGGCTGTAATTATAAAGCAGGGTGCCACTGTAGTTGGCAGTTGATGGTAACAGAAATCTCAGTGAAAAAAACCCAGCATCTCTGAAAATAACGAATGATCTCTGGCAACTTTGGGACAAGGAATCCTTTGTTATTTCAATGGCATTTTTTTACAGTGTACTTGGTGCATTTCACATGGAAACCTGGTTACATACTTGGTATCCAAGCTAAAGATGAGTGAGACCTTACAAATTGAACCATTTGATGGCAGTAGTATATAGATGCAAACTGAGAGCAATGGATTATATAGTAACTAGGTCATGACCTACTGGTAGACTGGAAGTGACCTACTTTCAACCAATCAGAGGCCTGGATTTGACAGGAAGTGATGTCACAAGGTCGTGACCTAGTTTTCTCGACCAATCAGAGAGCTGGATTTGACATGACCTAGTGACATGACCTAGTTGCATAAATTAAGTGAATTGCGCAATACCTAGGTTTGACCTACTTACAAATCAGGAGTGACGTCATGAAAACGTATGACCTACGTATGAAGGTGTATTGTGCAATCCTTGTAAGAAATTGCACAATAACCATGACTCATGTTCTGATGCAATATTTCTATGGATTTACGCAATACATGACCTTAAAGATGCACTATGATAACTGATGAAATAAACAGAGAGAGCTGCACTCCCGGCCTGAACAACTGTTGGCTGGCTCCCCCTAAGGATGGAGTCCGAGGGGGGAACCCCCGATAGCGTAGTCCGTTATACAGTGGTGAACAGTGTCTGGTTCAGCTCCTCTAAAATATCCAATATTTTCTGCAGGTATTATTTCCCAAAAGAAATTCTCTCAACATCCACATGCTATAGAACTTATTTCATTGTCAGGCGTAATAGAAGAAGCTTGACTATACAAAGTAACACTTTGTAAAACTGGACGCATGTAATAGTCATAAGGTGGAGTTTCTGTTGTTTGATCCACAAGCATAGGCTCTAAACTTTCCATGTTAATGTTGACTTAAATCTAACCAGATACTAAATTTTTTATCTGGTGAAGGTGGCACAAAGAACAAAGAATTCTTGTAGTACTCTTTTTCAATTCCAAGTTAATTTCTTTAGCGCCGGATTTTTATTTTTTGTGGTGAACATGTATAGTGTTCACTTTTGTAAATAGTCTTTTGGATTTTTTTTTTGGTGATACAGTTCACTTCATTTACTTTTGTTAGTTTTTTGCTCATACAGTTTACCTTTTACCTTTTATTCAAACTTTAATAAAAAGTTTACTTTTTTGTATAATGTTCGTTTTTATTGTACTTTATGCTATTTAACACGTGTTTCTATGGGAAAAAATGTTCATTTGAACAATTGTTCAAAAAAACATTTTCCAATTTAACACGTGTTTCTATGGGGAAAAATGTTCATTTGAACAAATGTTCATTTGAACAATTGTTCAAAAAAAAACATTTTTTTGTTTAACATGTGTTTCTATGGGAGAAAATGTTCATTTGAACATTTTTTTAAAAAACAGAAATGTTAAAAAAAAACACAACTTTTCTGTTCAACAAAATGTACAACTAGAAGTGAAACTAGAAAGAGAAACATTTTTTATATTGAAAGGGGCAGGGTGCTTACTCCGTCTTCACACACTTGTCTCTTAATGTACTGATAAGTTAGCCCTTGTTTTCTTTGAGAGTAAGTGGTAACGCTGTGGTTAACTACTGTAAATCCTTTGTTCATTACCGTTACAACATTTTCACTGTCCAGTACTTCTTTGTACTTTTCAGTTGTCAACTCTCAGCCAATCAGAGGACGGCATTCTGGTTAACATGATAAAATGACCTAATTAGGAGATTAGTGCAATCACATGACCCCTTGTTTGTAAACAACATGTGGCCTAGCCACGTGGCCGAGCCACGTGGTCCCTTATTTGTAAACAATGGGGCGGGGCTAATATTGCAAATGAGAAATATAATATTAATAAAAAAAAATTATATGATGCAGTAGTAGTTTTTGAGTTCTCAGAGTTGATAGTCTGTAGAACGGTTGGTGTTTCCATGATTATATTTCTCATTTGCATAATCAGCCCCCCCATTGTTTACAAATAAGGGACCATGTGGCTAGGCCAAGTGTTGTTTACAAACAAGGGGTCACATGATCGCACTAATTTCCTCGTGGCCCTCGACTCTGGTGTATATTAGGCCGTTGTACGGCCTTCCTCAGGGTCAGTCCAGCCGCGACTGACCATCGTGAGCGATGGTTGGCGGCTGCCCAGCTACCATATTGTAGTACTTCTCTGTGCTGTTGCACAGAGAAGGTAAATGTGGAATATTAACTGCAGAAACTAGAAGGCCTAGTGTCGAACGTGCCATAGAGTTCAAACTCTACCACCTGTAACTGTTATCGAGAATGGCTGATGCCTATGTGTTATTAGACAATAAAGTTTTAACTGGAACCTGAATAGTTGTTCTTCGTTGTTTATCGAAAGATTCGATTAAACTTCGAGGGGTAGAACACTACATATATATTAGTGCGCTTCATCCGAGAGATGTGTTCGTGTGGTGCTCGTTCCTTCTATGCCAACCAGGTGTCGCTTTGCGATACCCGTCTGGTACAAGAGGGGGCAGCACCACGCCTCACATCCAGCTCCTACTAAGGAGCCGGATGATCCACAGAAGAGGACTGGACCTAGTTCAGTCCAGACGTGTTACTGCTTCTCAATAAAGGCCTACCTGAGCTGGTAGGAAGTTCTGGGGCTTTGCCCAACCCAAAATACTTGTGTTGTGTTGGTATCTCTAGAGTTAAGCGAGCCAAAGAGCCACCCAACATATAAAGTCAATACAAACCGTTATATAGCCCCCCACCTCCCTACTCGCCTGGCCATGCTCCAGTCATGTGCCTCCAATTAAGCTACGCACAGCACAACCCCACCCTCACACCAGCTACCCCCCTCATCCCCTCCCCTAAATACTACTGGCTACCTCAGGTGGGAGACTGGCCAGCAACATCAGACCCAGCATTGTAGCATGTTTTCGGCCCATTCTCATGACAATAGCTCCCCTGAATCAATCAAAATTAATCACAAGCATTTTAGGCCTGTTCTCACGACAAATAGCTATGCTGTATCAATCTAAAGTTATTACAAACATTTCAGGCTCATTCACACAACAAATAGCAATCAGAATCTGCGAAAAAGGCCCTTAGTGGAGGGTGCATTACAGTCCCTATTCCTAGTATATGTCACATATTAATCCAAATTAATTCCAAGCCTTTTAGGCCAATTCTCACAACAACAGCTACCCTATATCAATCTAAATTAAATCCCAAGCATTTTAGGTCCATTCTCACGACAGTAGCCAGTAGTATAGTATGTATAGGAACGGGACTATAGCTAATCTAAGGATATTACTCACTGGGGATGCAGCTAATCAGAGGTCTCTCTTTTGGAGGGAAAATCAAATGTGGGGTCATGTGACCTAGACCCCCTGTGTTGTGGCACGAAAATTGACCAATCAAAGCCCTCCCTTTTGGCAGGAAAATCAAAATGGTCACGTGACCCAAACCCCCTGTGGTGTGCCGCCGAAATGGCGTCCTCTGATTGGCTGGCTGTTTAGGTCATATAACCTCTATTATGCCAATAAGGTCACATGACCCTAATTTGAATGGACCAATCAGAGGTCGTCATTTTGGTGGGAAATTTGAAAAATTTGGTGACGTGACTCTATTGTTTGAAAAATTTTTGCCAAAAAAAGAAAGAAATCGAGACCTCTGATTGGTTGGCTGTCCACACGTCATACCATCAGTCAGCTGTATGCAGCAAGCAAGTAGTTATGTGACCTTATTAGCATAAAGAGGTGTAGTTTATTATGTAGATGAGTGTGTGACTATAGTGAGATATTTTTATATAAATAAAAAAGGCAAGCTGAGAGCTTGCCAAGAAAAAAAAAGAAGAAAAAAAAGGGGAAATATTTGGGGGGCCCTTGGGGTGGGCGGGGGCCTTTGGGGGAACCATTGGGTTGGGGGGGCCTTGGGTGGATGGGGCCCCTTTTTTTTTAGTAAAGCCGCCCCTTGGCTAGGGGCGGGTTTAGTAAAAGTAAAATTTACAGAAGGTAGTTAAATATTAAATAGAAATACAATAGAACCCACATATATGGAGTAGTACACATTCCACTTTTTATTTGTTGTAATTTCATTTCATTTTTTTTACATACAAGCTATCTTGGTGTCTTATCTATACATGAATAGTGATTCATTGTGGATGGTCTTTGGTCGGTTCATATATGTTGTTTCTCATTTATCTACTGTGTCCTCCGACATTACTGCGTTAGAAAACACAGAAGATGCTTGTTCAAAAGGAAAAACTCCTCCATGCTTATTTCTGAAAAGCTGCAACTCGTAGTCCAGAAAGTTCAATTTCTTTTCCGTCAGCAAAATTTTTACCTTCCGGCGCCAACGGGCAGGTAGGAGAATGTCCGAAATGCTCCACTGCGATGTCGTCACTTTCTGACCATGTGTGTATAGTGACTCCACATTGGAAGCATTGAACAAGGTCCGATGTAAAAGAATCTGTGGGCGGTGAGTTTCTCTGTGAAAGGACAGGGTTTATTCCACATAATTGTGTGGAAAGTGTTGAGTCTCCTTGATAAATTGACAAAACGTATTTACTTGACCATTCAGCACTCGAAAGAGCTAATGATGTGTACTGGCAGGTTTAGCTTGCCACATTTTCAACACTTTGAAGGCATGGAGAGACATATCTTGTTCCGGTTGTCGAGCAATTCTTTTTAGCTTTTCAGACGTCAAACCTAAATACGTCCCCATATTTTTCCACTCCCTGAATAGAGATTCAGACATGTTGACAAAGTACCTCTCCATTAAAAAACTGGTCGGGGTTGTTGTAATCCAATTTGTACATCTTGAAAAAGCTCTGCGACCAAAGTAAAAGATCTTGTCAGTGAACACTCATGTAAGCGTGGTGGAGTTCTCCCAATCTGGCATGAGCCGTAGTTTTAGACCACCAAGTTTAAAACATATCCATACACATATCCTGTAATGTCTTTATAATGACCATCTCCTGCAGACGCTCATAGGGGATGTCCAAGTAGATTCCCGATTTCTTCCAAGATCCAATTAACAGTCTTCCTATATCATGAAGCAAACGATCACTATATGTAAATTTCATTTCACACATGACATCCTGTACACTCACTTCACATACGTCAGAGTCAGATAGGGAGGGGTTATTTTCAATACTCATCTCGTCTCCAAAAACTTCAGAAATCACGGGATAAAGGTTGGTAGGCGAGCAGGTAGGCAGGCAGCCAGCAGGTAGGTGGTGCTCGTGATGGTAAAGGTAGTGGCGGTAGGCGCGGTAGTCGTAGTGGTCAGCAGTGATATATCCTTCCAAGAGAAATTGGGGTGCTTTATATAGGATGATCTAAGCCTATTTCCAGCTGGATACTTACCACCACCTTTTCCTTTCTGTGTAGCGTCTTATCAGCATGAGGCTTTTGAATTTGTTAACATCAAACAGGAGGAAAGGTGCTGTGACAAGTGTATTAGGTGAAAATTAGGGTGATTGCTTTCATTCTATGTAGGGACTTATCTTTTAGATCTGTTGACATAAAACAGGTGGAAAGGTATTGTGATAACTGTATTTTGGTGGGATTAAAGGGAGTTCAAACTGTGATAATTAGCTTAATCCACTTTACAGGTGTGAAGCAGGTTCGCTGGTTAAGGTATTATGAGATTCCTTAATTCTTACTTTTCCTTTTGTTAACAGGGGGTGTGTAATTGCTACCGACTACTCTTTGAAGTTTTCTAATCTTATTTAGATGAACTTACATCTGGATCTTCCTACGGTTTGGTTTACCTGTGGAGGGCAGGTGAAATTAGATTTTATTTTTTTTAGAACAATTTCCTTTATTTTCTATAAGATTTTCTGGATGATGTCCATGCACGTATTGTTTATAACACACGCAAATCTCAGGTGTCTTTACAGGTAGTCTCATAGGCATGGTGGGCCTTATTCAGATTACTGTGCACATAGCAAAAGGAATTAACAATTATGTCAATAAATTATAACAAATTATATTATTCATATTTTCATGTTTCAGTATTGTTAAAAACACTGAAAAACTTAACATAACAAATATTTATTTTATCCCATTCGTATTGATATCATTATACATTTACCAATGATATTGGGGGGCAGGGAGGGGGGGACCAGGAGATTTCATGATAATTGTTTACTACATATATTTTATACCATTGGCACCTTTTCAGACAACATTTGCTTTACTCTTGTCCTGAATACTTCTTGGGCAGGGATATTTCTTATTTCAGGTGGCAAGTCATTCCATACTGTTGAGATTGAGTGGTATAGACTTGTTTTGACAGAAGTTAATCTTGTCATTATGACTTTTAACCTTATTCCATCGCATTGTCTTGTACATAATATTCTTTGATCTATATAGGATAGATTCTGTGATCTTTTAAATGCCATTGTACTTGTAAAATACCATTGTCTGTCCTTTAAATAATTAACTCCTGTCAAAGAATGTACCAGTTGAGTGGATGTTTTATTATCCATTCTTAATATAATTTTAAGGCACCTGTTTTGCATTCTTTGTAACTTATCAATTAATCTCTTTGATGTTGTTTTGTATAAGACACATCCATAATCGAAGATTGGTAGTAGAAAGGTCTTATATATCAAGGCCAAAGTATCTAGGTCTAGAATATATGAGATTCTTCTTAGTTGATAGCTTATAAACTCGAGTGTCTGTATTTGATTTCTAATGAAAACATCATACTTTAACTTGGGATCCAAGGTTACTCTTAGATATTTTTATGATGGTACCTGATGTATCTCTTGGTTATTCAATTTCAATACAGTCTTATTCTTTGTATTGGGAAAGAAAATCATGTATTTTGTCTTGGAGACATTCACTGTTAGCCAATTTTCTTCACACCATTTCGCATATTTGTTCAAGTCATGTTGCATTATTGTAGCAGTAGTTTGTAAGTCATTTCCTGAAGTATATATAACCGTATCATCAGCAAATAACTCAATTTTACAATGGTCACAACATGATTCAACATTGTTGACATAAATTAAAAAGAACAATGGTCCCAAAACAGACCCCTGAGGGACTCCAAAGGAGATTTTCTCTGTAGGTGAGGTTATGTTATTTGCTATTGTCATCTGAAATCTATCCTCTATGTAATTTCTTAATAACTCTAAGGTTTTTCCAGTTATTCCATAATGTTTTAGTTTGTCCAAGAGAACTGCATGATTTACAGTGTCAAATGCCTTTTTTTTAAGCCAATAAAAGTTGCCAAAGTGAATTTTCCTTCATTCTTGTTTAAATGTGTAAAGTCTGTAAGCTTTCCTATTGTTTTAATAGTAGACCTATTTTTTCTATAGCCTCCTTGTGCATCCGTCAATATTTTGTGTCTCTCAAGGAACTGTGATAGGTAATCGTGTATAATGTGTTCAAATATTTTCCAGGGAGTGGTAGTAGTGATATTGGTCTATAATTATTCACCGAGGATTTGTCACCAGATTTAAAAATAGGGACTACTTTAGCTATTTTCCATTCAGTAGGGTACATTCCAGTGGAATATGAGATGTTCAATAGGTAAGTAAAACATGGCTTATATGCAAAAGCACAGCTTTTAGTACCACTGATAGTAAGCCATCAATTGCTGATGATTTTCCAGTGTCAACATTTTTGTGTGCTTTATAACCATTTCATTATTTTTTATAAGATCTTCAATTTTTGTTAAATCTTGTCTTTGTATGGGAGGAGTCCATCTCATATTAAAATTTGTTGCCAATTCAGAACCAATTTTACTAAAAAAAGGAATTAATATACTGTGCCATTGCTTCATCTGTTACGTAATCTCCTAGATTTTTTTTTTCAAAACAATACTAGGATTGTTAGCTTCTTTCAGAGGGAAAGCTTTGTTTAAGTTGAACTTTTATGGATTACCTTGATTACTATTGACAGTATTTCTCACGTAAGCATTTCTTACATGTATTATTAATCATAATCATAGTATTAACCCTCTTCCTAGCTGTGTGAGGTCTATGCTTATCTATGTCTCTACCTGTTCTTCTAGCTATTCTCAGTGGTCTATTCTTCTCTTTAATTTCTGATATAATTTCTCTAGATATCCAAGGTTCATGCGATTCTCTAACACTATATTCAACATATGGACACATTTGATCTAAGATGACATTGGTTTTTGTTAGTATAGCATTCCATATTTCATTTGAATTTTCGATTCTATATACACTTTCCCATTCATATTTGTCTAATTTTTGCTTGAGGATTGTCTCATCATAATTCTTAATCTGACTACATATAATTTTAATTTTTTTATGTGATTTCTTAACTATGTTTTTTACAAAGTACATCAGGTAATGATCAGATACATTAAACTTTTTTTTGTTCCTTTTAATGATATTCCTTCTATATTTGAAAATATTTGGTCTAGTAGGGTTAACTTGTCACCTTGTCTCGTACCTGTTTTTATTAAAGGTCTGCATCCTATGTTTCCCATATTTTCTATTATTTGTGGTACATATATGTCTTGTTTATTTAGAAAATCAAAATTCATGTCTCCTAATACTATAATGTTCATTCTATGACGATGTATAATGGCTTCACATATAGCATGTAATTCATTTACAAAATCCTGTGATGGGCCATTATGGACACCCTACCAAGTGAGGATCTCTGTGATGATAGGATTAGAGCTCTTTTATAAAAAGCTATCAAAAGCCGACTTTGATCTTGCTGGAACTTTCTTTTTTTTTCCACCTACCCTTTGATGATCTAAGAATGGAGTGAAGTTTTTTATCCGGATTTTCCTATTGTTTATTTCTCCTGTGGAGGACAGGTAAAAATTGGATTTATAGGACCCCTACTGAGCGAGGGTCTCTTCTGTTGTGACTATAGGATTAATCCTCTTTTCTAAGAAGAGACATCAAAGCCACCTTTCATCTATTCAAACTGCACTAAGCGACTTATCTCCAGAGGCGTATATAAGGGAGGAAGAACAATTTCATTCACTCACACTTTCTTTGCAGCCCTCACCATGAATAGAAGACCATTTAAGCTAAAGCTCTCAAGGAAGACGAGAAGGACCATCAAGACTTGATTGTCTTCTCCTGCTGCTGAAGATGCTACTACTGCAGTTGCTCCTGCTTACAACTTACGTGGTGTAACGGGTGGTGGTGGTGGTGTTACTGCTGCTGCTGTTGGTGGTGGCTCTGCTGCTGCTGGTGGTGGTGCTGCTGCTGCTGGTGCTGCTTGAGCTGCTACTACTGCAGGTGCTGCTGTTGGTGCTACTGCTGGTGATACTGCTGGTGTTACTGCTGGTGCTGCTACTGCTGCTGATAATGTTGGAGCTGCTGTTGACTGTGGGTCTTATACATCTCCTTATTAGACACCAATGTTTTATACCTCCGTTGCTGCTGCTGCTCCTGCTGTTGCTGCTGCTGCTGATGCTGCTGCTGCTACTACTGTTGATGCTGATGCGTAGGCTGATGCTGATGCTGATGCTAATGCTGGAGAAGTCAGTGCTGTTGCAACTACAGCTGACGTAGACACACACAATTGCACTCATACGGCTTATTCGGAGACCTGCTACTTGGTAGAAAGAGAGGAAGAGGAGGAGGAGGAGGAGTTGACTTCTCCAGTGGTTGCTCAAAAATCACCCGATCTACTCACCTCCACTATCACAAAGTCTCTGAGAACCACCGGCTTGTGCTATCCAACAGGGGACACCGACGTCAAGCGGAGTCGAATCGAGTTTTTTCTTGCCTCTCCGACTTACTCACCCTCCACAAACATGAACGGTGTGTGGCTATCATCTTCTCAAAAGTCCTGAGATACCGACGCGAGCGTCTAATGGTGCTTCTCTTCTTACTTTGAAACCCTCTACGGGTATCAAGAGGAGTTTCACCAAGAGTGGCGACCAGGCGTTCAAGAAGAGAAAGCTCTAGTGAAATGTGAACCACCTACACCTTCCAAAGTCCCCTGATTGGAGTTCTTCATCAACAGTTTGAAGCTGGAGATCTGGCTCGACGGGGTTAGAATCTCCAAGGAACTCTACAGTGATGTAAAGTGCACCTCGACGTTCACCAGAAAAGTGAATTTCACCACTAATAGCCACTGTCACTGACATCCAAGAGGAGGTACGGATACGCGCCAGAGCTGTTTCCCAAGGACTACCCAATTACAACACATGGTTTGTCGTCCTGGATCCGGAAAGCGCGCTGTATGTTGCTGTCAGCTATTACAAGGGTAGGAATGTCATCCAGGGGCACAGGTACGAAGCACTCCAGAAAACTCCGACACAGGATGGTGTGACGCTTTAGACCAAGGGACTAAAAGAACTGGGTGACAAAAAAGAGATTATTCTTGAATTTCTTGATAAAATTTGATTGAGAAGTGTGTGAGCTAGTGCTGACATATGTTTTATATGACGTAAATGTAGATGTATATACTTTGTGTAGGTATGTTGCATATATAGGTGTACAGGTAAATAGATAGATCAATAGATAGATAGATAGATAGATAGATAGATAGATAGATAGATAGATAGATAGATAGATAGATAGATAGATAGATAGATAGATAGAAATAAAAAAAGTTAGTTAGATATCTAGATAGATAAATGAAAAATATTGAAAAAAAAACTTTCTTCACATATAAGTAACTCAGTGAAAATGGATCATCATATCTGTGAAAAGTGTTTCAAAAAATTTAAATTGGTGTATAATTACGACAGGCACATGGAAAAATGTAAGGTAATACATAAATTTTGTCCTCTATGCAGCGAAGGAAATTGCAAAAAAATGACCCCTCGACGCGAATCTCTCGACGGAGTGACTATTCCCCCGATAATATGCACTATACCGGTGGGTGAGGAAATGTTCACCAGGAATTGGCCCGCAATACAAACAGGAGTCAGGGCACACAGGAGTTGCATGAGTGTAACAAACTTAAGACTACCAACCGGTGAGTTGAGTGAAGCTGTAGATACTATGCGTAACATCACTCAAAGACTTAGATACAAAGTGGGTTTGTCAGTAGGTATAATTTTACAACACAGAGAAAACAGAAACAAGCTATGCTACTTTCACGCCTCCCAAAACAATGCCTCTCTTTTACAATCCCTTCCCACCATAACTAATTCAGAAACTTTGGAAGAGCTTCTCTCCCTCGTGGAAAACACTATCACTTCCGAAGAAGTACAGAAACTTTGGGACTCTGACACCAAGTGGAAAGTTCTTTTTCTCACCAATTTGAACGTTTGCATTTACATGGGACCCAGAGAATTCCCCAGGGGGTAGGGTTACCCATTTAGATTTTCCCAACAGGGACAAGTAATGCGTCTTTCGCTGCATATCCTTTCACTTATACAAGACCGGCTAACACGCTTCAAAATTGTTGCGTCAGTTCCATTCCACTGCGACTTACCCACGTTAGAGAACTTGTTTGATATATAAATAGCGGTTTACACCACCCGTAAAGTGAGGGGTCAAAACCTGAAAAACCGAGTTACCCTGATCAGGCCACCTTCCAAAACATCGGCCGCCTGAGGTGAAGTCAACCTACACCTGACCGCGACACACGGTTTGCATGTGTCCATCATTAGATTTCAATAAATACGCTGGGTTACGAATGCCCCGAGTGTAAGTCGGCGTTCACGGCTAAGTTCTTACTGAAAAGACACAGGAACCATCTTTCCCCTTGCAGACAAGTTGCCTTGAAATACGTAGGTGGACTCTACCGAAATTCGAAAACAGTTTTCGAAGCACTAGCAGATTTTCCCATTTTTTCTCCCTTCGGAAATTCAAAAATGTACCCTTACAAAATTATTTCGAACCTTTCTTCAGACCGCCCAAAGAACCATCGACCGAACACATGTCAGTCCTGTGGGAACATG
This sequence comes from Acholoe squamosa, assembly GCA_949317995.1. NCBI lineage: Eukaryota > Metazoa > Annelida > Polychaeta > Phyllodocida > Polynoidae > Acholoe > Acholoe squamosa. The sequence continues at coordinate 10,104 of OX439047.1, read as the reverse complement.
TCCCTCTGTCGGCTAGCATCGAGTCCGACTTTCCAGGTCCAATGGTCCGGTCTGCTTTGTGAGACAATCCAACAAAGATTCAGACCCCTTGTTGGATAAAGTTTTGAATTACATAAACGACACCGCCAAAATCATCGGGGAAGCGGTGCTAGAACTTTACCGACCAACCTTAGCGAAGTTAGGTGAGAGGATAGCTGAAGCTCTCCACCTAGAGGAGGCGTTTAGACCTCCCGGCATCGACTTCAATGAAACTCAGACAAGACACCCTTTAGTTGAACTGAAGAAGAGACTTTTGAGATATCTCCACCAAGTTCCAGTCGTAGGTTTCAACTCGGGGCGTTAGGATTTAAATCTGATCAAAGTACTGCTTCACTCGTTCTTCTCCTCCAAAGAGCGAGAGAACCAAGAATTCAGCGTCATAAAGAGAAGTAACCAATACTTGTCGATTTACACTTGACACATTGTTTTCTTGGACGTATTTATTTGGCACCTGGTTATAACTACGCGAATCATCTACTAGCTTTCACCAGAAATCAGCACAAAGGACACTTTCCTTACGAATGGATGACATCTAATAGGTAACTGGAAAACAGAACACTACCACCAAGATCTGCATTTGACAGCATACTGACTGGCACCAAGATGTCTCAATGACTACGCTGAATGTTAAAAAGTTTGGTCCAAACAGAACATGCAAACTTTCAGAGACTACTTCATCCACTACAACAACAAAGACGTGAAACCCTTCATAAAGGCACTGAATAATCACGCTAAATATTTCAGGGAGTGCAACATCCACATGTTCAACGACAGCATCTCCCTTCCGGGTTTTACATTACGGTTCCTTTTTCAAACCACAGAGACCCTACCGTAATCTCCCGCGTATAAGGCGCAGCCCGCGTATAAGGCGCACCTAGGTTCTACCGAATGAATTTTCAAAATTCAAAGACATATGTGTAACTTGGGCCCCATGGACCCCCCTGGGCCCCCATATATCTTATCATGGCTGAGGGGGCATGTAACATATCAAAAGAAAGGTCTTGGAGTCCCCCTTCTGGATACAATGAGAACTAAAACCCCCCGTATAAGACGCGCCTTATACGCGCGAGATTACGGTAGTAGTATAGTATGTATCGGAACGGGACTATAGTTAAGTACAGAGGCCTTCATTTGGTCACGTGACCTGTTGCCATGGCAACGTGACCTACTTAGGGGGTCACATGACCACCTTTCAGCCAATCAGAGGCCAGCATTCTGGTAACCATGGTAACATGATATAATTAGGGGATTAGCGGGTCATGTGGAACCTCTCAACCAATTAGAGACCAGCATTTTGGTAACCATGTTAACGTGACCTTATTAGGGGACTAGTAGCTACCATTATGACCTAATTAGGGGATTAGTCACGTGACCCCTAAGGGGTGGGGCTAATTATGCAAATAAGGTTTTGTATATTTTTTATGTGTCATAACATATGTAGGAAATAAAAACACAACGAAATAAGTTGATTTATTTTTTTTATTTTTCATGAAACATCATTTCAATCAATCGTTTTACTTTTTTGCTCTACCTTTCAGCAAACCGCAAAGTCGCACTTTGTCAGTGCACCCACAGTCGACCTTCTCCAACATACTCTGCACTAGTTTGGATAAATCCAACACCATTTTGGCCAGACATAGGATGTTTGTCTGCATGACTTGCACACGTTTCCAGCACCCTTCTTCCGTCTTCACATCATCGTCATCATCGCGAGCCTTTGACTCACCAACTGGTCGCTCAGTTTTGGGTTTCTGCTCATTTGTATGAGGCTCTTTTTGGGGTGTCTTGTTCGACATGCTCGATCAAGAAATGCAAGCAATGAGGTCCACAGGTGTCAGCAAGAGTGTCTTGGAGTTGAATACGATTTCTCTGCCACTTGAACGGAGCAGAACATCTCAGGAAAGATCAGTGGAGGTAAACCGAATGAATCAATGTAGTACGCCTCTCCTGTCCTCGACACGTAAAACACCACCCAAAGTTGACCTGGTAAATGTTGAGGATCCTTGTTACTCATGAAACAAGTGTCCTTGACAGGGTGCTTGGGGATAGTGTCACAAGAGAAAACACCTAGGAAATGATGTTTTGTGTGAACGTTTTCCTTCAACACTCTGTTTATTTCGACTGTATTCATGCACTACTCTCTTGTCTTCAGTTCATCTTTCCTGAGACGTTTTCTTCAGGTTGATCAGCCTGTTCACCTTTGCCCAGTCCACCCTTATCGGTTTTTTGGTTTGAATTCACTTTATTTGTCTTAATGATGGTCATATACATTCACAGCAATAGAAACAATATTATTCATGATCACGAGTTGTTCATAGTACATTAATAAATAGTTAATCAGTTATGATCGATAGGAAATCAAGTGAAGAATAATAATATTTTAATAGGGGTTACATTAGGACAAAAAAGAAGGCAGAGGACCTCATCCCCACAAAAGTGTATGGGTTGATACTTCTGGTCCTACCTGTCTTATAAAGTAGAATGAAACTTTGACACATGGATAAGTAAATAAGAATGGAGAAAAGATACATGGGGGGGGTGACTCAGTTATCAAATGTTGTAACAATGGAGATTTGATTCAAAGTATATGAATTAACACACACATGGCCTAGTAATCATAAATTAGTCCTCATCATAGGGCAGTAAACTACTCATAATAGTACTCGTATCACTTTTAAATTTAGTATATTCAGGGGTATTTCTTCGATCCCTTGATAAGGAGTTCCAAGCAATGGCACCATGGTATTCTATACTCCTAGCATATGACAAACAGTTTGGGGTAATACATTTCACAGTGGGAGCATCATGTAGACGAGTAGTTATATTTCTATTGTCTTTATACATATCACATCTAGATCTATTGTACATGTAATTTATTAAGTGGGCATTTCGTCTGTCCTCCAACTTGTTTACACCAGTAATATTATGTACATATTTAGTATTCGTTAAGTGGGGAACTTTTAAGCAAATCTTTAAACATCTATTTTGTGCATATTGTAAAGGATCTAGATATTTGTCGTAGGTTGACATGAAACAAATATCCGCATATTCCATGTAGGGTAAAATAGTGGACTTGTAAATTTGAATTGCCAATTTAACATCGAGATATCTTCTTAGTAAACACAATTTATAGGTCTTATAGGCAATGGTTTTTACTTGGTTACTTAAGTGCTTGTTATAATGTAAAAGTGGATCCAGTATAACACCTAAATACTTATAGCTGGGTACCACTTGTAAAAGATGATCATTAAGTCTAATGTTTGCATTCAATGTGTTCAATCTCCTTGTACTAGAAGAGAAGAACATTATTTTTGTTTTAGAGGCATTGATAGATAGTTTATTTTGTATACACCACGTTTCGTAGGCCTCTAGATCATTTTGCAAATATGTCTTAGCATTTTGAAAATTATTTTGAGATGAATAAATAACTGTATCATCAGCATAGAGTCTAACATCACAATTTTTCACACAATTAATAACATCATTAACATAAATTAGAAAAAGTAAAGGACCTAAAATTGAGCCCTGTGGTACGCCACATACCACTTTAGCCTTGTTAGATAGTATTCCATTTGCAAAAGTTGTCTGATATCTTTTTTCTAAGTAGTTTTTAAACCAGTGATATGTGTTAGAGCGAATGCCATAATGATGAATTTTGGTTAAGAGTACTGAATGGTCTACAGTATCAAAAGCTTTCTTGAGATCAATAAAAGCAGCCACTGTAGAATTACCCACATTAAGATTTCTTTTAATATCATCAGTAAATTTTGCCAGTGTATCAATTGTACTGAATCCAGATCTAAAACCACCTTGTTTTGATGTTAGTACATTTTCTTTGACAAGGAAACCATATACTCGATTATGTACAATTTTTTCTAGCAATTTACATGGTAGAGGTAGGAGTGAAATCGGTCTGTAATTGTTTACTAATTTGAGATTGCCCGTTTTGGGGATTGGGGTAACTTTTGATATTTTCCAAGCATCTGGGATACAATTTTGAGTAAAAGACAGATTAAAAATTTTAACTAATTTGGAGGGATCATGTTTAAAAATTGTTTTTAAAGTAGCAGTAGAGATATTATCAATAGCTGAGGATTTTATCGTGTTTATATCGTATACCAGTTTAGATACCTCTTGTACATTGGTTTCAATATTGTCAATTTGGTTTATCACACGTTCATCATAAGGTTTCCATGGGATATATAAGTCCTTGGCAAGCAGGGGGCCTATGTTAGCAAAGTACTGGTTTATGAAATCTGAAACTTTTTCATCGTCAATTGGAATATCATTATTACTATGATCTATTAAAGAAATTTTATTTGACCGGTTCGGGTGGCCCGGTAGAATGTTGTTAATAACTCTCCAGAATTTTTTGTGATCATTTTTGTAGGTTTCTAGCTGTTCCTTAAAGAAGTTTTTTTTCGCTTTATCTATGATTTTATTTGCTTTATTTCGTGCATCTCGTAAGGATTTCCAGTCTTCCTCATTACCAGTGCGCCTTGCTTTCCATAGTTTAGCATTTTTATCACGGATAGTTTCATATACATTTTGAGACATCCATGGATCCCTATATTTATTAACCAAAAACTTGTGAACTGGACAGTGTCTATCCAAGGTTTTTCTTATAGCTAGTTCCATATGGGACCATGCACAATTGACATCGTTAGTAAGGTTAAATTCAGTCCAATCATAGGAATCAAATTCATTCAATAATATAACTTTGTCTAATTTGGAGTACGATCTACCGGTAATATAAATCTTCTCATTTTTAATTTTCCATTTCTTTCTTACCAAGAAAACTGGTAGATGGTCAGTTATAGAATTGTTACAGACACCAGTGTAGATATAGTTCCTTCTTAGATTGGTAAAGATCAAGTCTAATATTGATTTTTTTCTTGTACCGGTCTTAATTTCTTGGTTTAAGCCTATACCTTTCATTCTATTCAAGAGGTCATGCACAATGTCACTATCATCACTGATGTTAAAGTTAAAGTCTCCCATAGCTATTATTTCATATTGGTCTTTATAGATAGTAGAGATTGTTTCCATTAATATATCAATAAAGACAGCTTTAGACCCATCAGGGGGTCTATATATGTTGAATAAAAGGATAGGTTTCATGTGGTCCTTGATTATCGTTATACATTGAAGTTCAATATTAGAATCAGATAGAAATAGCGTGGAAAATTTATCATAATCGTGTTTCAGTCCATGTTTAATATAAATACATATACCACCACCAGTTTTAATACCACCTTTTTCATCAAGGACCTGTCTATCTAATCTATAGCGTGTATAGCCAGAAAATTGATATTCCGATTCATCATCCTCACTCTTAAACCAAGTCTCAGAAAATGTAAAAATCTCAAGATTGGCAGGGTATATTTCAGCACAGATACTAGCATAATTACATTTAAAACTTCGAGCATTCATATGCATCAGACGTAGACCCTTGGTGTCATTTAGGTTGTTCAGTGAAGTGTGTTGCATACTACAAGTAATTCCAAATTAATTACTACAAAAGACATTGTTACAAGATCGAGTTTCCATTCACAAGTACAGTCTGAGCCCCCCCAGGCTCCATAAACACTATTCAAAGTATATACCACAAAAGGGGCATAGGCCTTATTGCCGCACCCTCTACCGGTATAATATATTTTCATGGGTTGGTACAAGTGGGTTGAACTGTAGCAGCATATCAGCAGTTGTATAACATGTATTTAGGGAAAGAAGAAAAGCAAAATGAGACAATTTACAAAGGAGACTAGTGAAGTATATAATCATAAAGGGTGGGATACCCAAACAGTTCCATGTAGCAAACTACAATTAGTCTCTTTTAGCATCCTGTAGGCGAATTTCTTCTGATGTTGGTAGTGGGTTTTCGCCTGTATGCTTATACCTGATTTTCATGAGCATTTCCCCAAGTTTGTTGGAACATTCAAGTTGGTTGTGGGCCACATTTTTAATAGTTATTTGGTCTCTCTGTCCTAGATGGTATCCTATACCATAGGTGTTGTGGTAGGTAGCCTCGTATAGGTATTTTCCTTTGGAGTTGACCAACGTTTGGAGTAGGTTTGGCTGTGCAAATTTTATTTCAAGTAATCTACACATAACTTCTTCATCAATGTCATACCAGTCGTTTGAGATGTTACATTGCTTGGCCGCGTACATACTATCCATAGGAGTTTTAGCAGCTAGGACCCTCCTCAGGATGTTCATCTGATTACTAACTACACATTTCTTTGCATGGTAGGCTCTTTCCACCGAGTCATACTGTTGATTTTCAAATGTGATGGGGCATTTGTATAGATTAGAAAAAATAGAATGTTCTCCTTGGAAAGCTAACCCGTCTGGGGTTTCAATCGTCTTAGCATTCATCAGGGACAAGTCATACGGTAAATTGTTAATTTCTTTGTACGAGAATAACTTGCCTTCAATCACTAGGTTTGTACCCTTTGCACTACAGTCAATACCTTTGTTCCTAGCTAGGGCCTGTATAGCCCTTACGTCTTTCTGCATTCTTTTCTCCTCTGGTGAAATATCGTCTGCAAGGTGTAGTCCCTTCCATGTAGGGTTTCCTTGAAGTTTCTTGATATTTCCAAACATTCTCAATTTGTATTGAGCAGAGGAAAACACTACAACTACTGGTCGGTTGGGTTGTTTGAAGTGAGGGTTCTTTTTTTGCTGAGGGGTTGTAGTTTTCCTTTTACCTCTACGGTATATTGCTTCAGCAGCAGTATTGTTAAAGTCCAATGATAGGTCATGCAGAAGCTGATCCAGTGTTTCTCTTAAGCTTGCAGGCTTATCCTCATTCAAACCTTCGAGAATTAGGATTTTTTTCTTCCGATCTACGTCAATACGCGTGAACTGGTCTTCGTGTTTATCTGTTATATTTCGGATTTTTACAGTTTCAGATGTATTACTTTCAATTTTATCACTATGAGTTGACACAGATTCCTCAATTTCAGTGATTTTTTGTTCAATTTTTGGTATTGACATTGACTCGTTCGCAGGGAAGCCATTTGGACCAAATAAGTTCCATTCCGCGTAGCAACCGTACCGTGCTTTGATTTATGGATTCCTGGGATTCTAAGCGAGCTTCTAGTTCATTCACCTTATCTACCAGGTCCTTAGTGCTGGCTTTATAATTTAACTTAGGTAAATATTTTGTTTCTTCACCCTCAGAGTCAGTATTTTCAGTTTGTAACATGTTGATTTTGGTCCTACCGGAAGCCGCCATCTTTGATCTGGTTGGGTTGGGTAAAGCTAGGTGCGGAGAAAGTTTCGTACTTCTAGTGGCTTTTTGCGACATAAGTTTCGGAGTTGCTATGTACAGTATTGATAATTCAAATTTGTACAAATATACGGTGAAAACTGCTCACAATTCCCCAGAAAAGAGAATCCTTCAGTCATGTATAGTCTGTTAGAGGTTTAGGCATCAATTTAGCTTGTTTACAAACCGTAACGATCGACATTTCATGGGCGCCGCCATGTTGGATTTTCCTTCAGTTTCATGAAGACGAATCTTTCAAACATTAAAATATCCAAGGTAAGGGCCTGGGACGGTTTAAAGATTCCATAGAAACTTTCTCATATCCTTCCTACGTCGATGGTTTGCAAAAATATACTCCAAGCAATGAGGTTTCGCTGTTAAACCGCTGTATGCCGCGCTCCGTCCACACCACACGAGTTTAGCCTTGTGCCATTGTTTCACAAGGTTTCATGTTCGGGACGTGGTCTTTTTCGTCTCTTTTCAAAACTTTTCTTGCCTCATCCAGCGAGTTTGCTGTGCGCACGTTGCTCCATTCTGTCTGTAGGATGATTTCACTGAGAGCTGCTTCGTGGTCCTCTGACAGAAGGAGTGGCGAGTCGAAGCACGTTCTGAAAGTGCTCAAGGTGTTGTCAGGGTAATAGTCCATAGAACTGTTGCTAGGTAGGGTGATGATCATTTTTTTTATTTTTTTTCTCCTACGTAATTTGCTTGACAGGATTCCACTCGTTGAACTCGTTGCCGTAACCCTTCCAAAGCACGAAAGCTAAGCGTTTACCCTTGATGGTCTTGTAGCGCAGCACCTCTTCTATCAGGTACCTGCTCTTGCCGTAACGACTCTTGTAGACCTTATGAACCTCCTCCAGATAGAACATCCCTTTTATCTCCTTCCCAGTCTGCATCAATCACCCTTAAACAAGTGCCCGAGATTGAATTTAGTCAACTTTCATCACCTTTGACCAATCCTTCAAGGCTGAATTCAATCAGCATTAATCTCCTTTCAGCAAACCTCCAAGTCTGAATTTAGTCAAGGGTAATCACCTTCAAGGCTGAATTAGGTCAATCTAATTCACCTGTAAGGAAACCTCAGAGGCTGAATTTATTCATCATTGATCAGATTCAAGCATACCTCCAAGCAAAAATTAAGTCAACTTTCATCCCTTGGAAATAAGGCCATTACTAAAACTAAAAGTTGCTCAAATTTCCAGGAAACTCCAGCTTTTGCTACTTTAATTTTTGCTGATAATTTTGTTCAAAGTTGATTGAAGTTGCTTAATTTCTAAATTTAAACAGGTTCATGCAGCGCTTAAAGGTGCATAAATAGAAATACTCGTGCAGTGGTAGCCCTAGTATAGTACTACTAGTAGAGAGAGGAGAGCTATGGCGGTGTAAGGACGTATATGACAACTGGCTCCAGGGGAAATCAGTTATTCAGGGAAGTTTTATCATAGATAGATCCCCCATTCTCAACATGTAAATTTTGAAGGTGTCTAGAACTCTTTCGAACATTTAATAACAAGAGTAGAGCTCTTATTTCGTCATATTTGGAAGATCAAACATAAATTCTTCCTTCTCCAAAAACCGCAAAGTAACCATCTCACCAATCATTGCTTACTTGTTTGCGCACAAGCTTCACATTTATACGGCCTAGCGAGTCTTAATAAGGCCCTTTCTGGCCTTCTGGCGAACTTGAAATCCTGTTATTCGTCATCTACAGGGTGGATTCTTGGTGATTTGGTGAAGAAATATAATTATTTTAAATTTTACGACATTCCTATATATTGTAACGGTTTATTACACTTTTATGACATCCCAGAGCTTTTAGAACCAAATTTCAGCAGCAACATGGGCGCACCGATATGGTGGCTGTCGAAATGCTAGGAATTAGTGAAATATCCTTCCTTTAAAATCCATTTAAGCTCTAGCAAAGGAATCTTAGCACAATATTTGGCATGGACCTGCACTAGAATAATGTTTCCGTTTACAGTCATCATAATCACATGTTGTGAAATTCTATTTAAGGCATTCGTTGGTGAATTCCTGCTTACCAGAATCCACCCCTTCCCCTGCAGCCCTGTTCTTGTGCCATCTGCTTTTGCCAGGATTACTGGTAGAAGAGGTGGAGCCCTGGCTGTTATTAGCATTACAGATAGACATGTGTTCTGCACTCATGTGGGCTTCTACAGCACCCTTTTCACTCGCAACAAAATCAACCAAGCGACCATCAATTACTTTATCTTCTACTAAGTGGTCATATTTAGCTAACTGAGCCGCTTCAAAAGCACCTGATTGACCTTAGACAGTGATGAAACTCATGTGTCCGGCAAAGCCTTTGACCGTAACATTTTCAAAGCCCTTAGGTCCTACTGCTTTAGCTCTTTTAATACATTTTTTGACTTCATGCATACCATGCATTAACTCATTGAAAGACATTTTATTAAATTTCTTATCGTAGTCAATATGACAGTCTGGTCTTAACCAATTATTAGAGTGTTTTCCCTTGTAGAATTCCCTAACCGATTTCATCCCAAATAACCAGTCTATACCTTGCTGTGTACCAGCAGCAGAGTAAAATCCCCTGCTACTCTCATTGCCCCAGGTGACAAGCCCGCACGGACCAGGCCAGCCTTGAGAGTGTGATAGGAGTATAGGGTTAGGGTTAGGGTTAGGGTTAGGGGTTAGGGTTAGGGTTAGGGTTAGGGTTAGGGGTTAGGGTTAGGGTTAGGGTTAGGGTTAGGGGTTAGGGTTAGGGTTAGGGTTAGGGTTAGGGTTAGGGTTAGGGTTAGGGTTAGGGT